>JADNRV010000179.1:0-104479 GCA_015499995.1 Flammula alnicola | reverse complement strand
TGTCTATATATTCGCTAGGACTGTGGCTCTATGGTGATGCTTGCGAATTTCTGGCTATTCTACGTACGTCGACTCCTCCCCACGTCGTCTTGTTTTCTTCCAGTCTCATGTTCCTGCAGTCCCAGTTGCAATATTACAAGTCGAACGACGTCGCATATCACCTTTTTTCCGGCTCCTTCAACCAAATAAATTATTGTAGCGAAAAATGGTACCACGTCAGCGCTGCCTTCAACGTCGACCCCTACAGAGTTCCTTCCATCGCTCTTAGCTTGGGCCGGCTGCAATGTCGATGCGAAATATTTGTACTCTAACCCACTCAATCCTCCGAAAACATCGACGACATCCATATTCCTCTCGCCCGACTTAGAAGGCCGCCGGGGCAGGCGTGATTGCGTCCAACCCTCATGCAACAAATCTCACCCCATCAGTACAAGCGCAAATTCACCCTCCAATTAGGCCTCCTCCGTTTTACGAGGCTTGATGCCTCTCTTTCAAAGTAGACCCCTCTCTTCCTCGCGCATGGCGACTTACGCACCTCCTTGAAACCACGTTGGTTCATCGCGATCCCGTACACAACCCGCCGTTATCATACCTTGCGCCCTCCGAACGACGACTCACTGCATTGACGGCGTCTTGCACCCACAGGGCAAACCCAGTCGTTGCCGGATCCGGTGCTGATAGGGTACATACCTCCTTTGCCCGCGTTGCAGCTCTTCCTGTTACTTACCGCCAGCGTTCCAGAACAAGAAATGAAGCCAATTTTGACAACGATCGACGCCAGACCGACAACGTTTGTCGGTCGTCGGACACCGCTATTCGTCTCACCACCCTGGTTCTTCAGAGTTTGGGCTCCGATGCTGGTGCTAGATGTTGAGCATGACACGGACGGAATTAGAACGCTTTATTTTTCCAGCTTGGTGCGTCAGCAGGAAAATCTTCTTTGGCATTAAATTCGACGCTGAATGCTGCCCAGGGACAGCGCCTGCTGAATCGCAGTTGGCGGTGTTGTAAAAATCCTTGGCGATTGCACACGGATGGCCTGAGCCCTTCAGTTCGTCACGTTGCGATGTCTCAAAGGTAGCCCAGACGTCGATTGGGATATCCATTTGGATTTGGACCTAAGTATATGAGTATGCATGTAAATTTTATGGGAAACGGGTTCGTTAACATATAGTATGTCCGAAAATCAGCGCTACCCAAGGCGGTATCATCCAGCTCATCTACTATGATTCGTGTTTGCGTTTTGGTCGTCTAAGCCTCATCATTTCTACACGGAGGGTTGACAGGAGGCTATTTTTGGGGTTGAGTCCATTCACACAGCTTGAATGCAGTGCGCATCGCTTGGGCTAAAGAGCTGAACGTGAACCACGACAACGAGGCAGTGCTATCCCCCTCGTTCTTCTCTTCCTCCTCATCGAGACTCTGACGCTTATACGTTGTATACTGTTCCAATAACTATGCAGAGCGATCAGCCGTTGCTACTTAGCGCGACCTTAACGAGTGAGCACTAATATGTTGGCGATAACGGCCTTGCAATTCCACTGTAACAAATACCATCACGCATCACGTACCACGCACCACCACGCATCACGTATCACGTACCTTATGATTATCCGCCTGTTCCCGCGATCCTTGTATCTTATCTTATCTTCGTAAGCCCCTATTTGTTTCATTAACTACTTGTATATAGCTTCGTTCAACTGCCCAAGGCTCCGTATTTACTTACTATTCTCTGACTCGCTATTATGACTATATCTCTTATTATTTGACTCCTCTTTGACTCCTTTATCGTCACCCTATGATTTGTTTTGACTCCCTAATCCCTTGTAAAATGACTTACTCAATACCTACCTATAACGCGTCCGTCTTCTCGTCTCCGGACTCCATTTTATTACCTGACTCGTGTACTCTTAGCTTAGTATAAAGAGTCGACCATTTGTACAGGACAAGACAGTCAATCACACAGTTTTAACCTGTTCACTTGATTCTCGCGCTATCTACAACCGTGTGCCAATTCGCCTTTCAGTGACTCCCACGCCTCTGAAAGCTCCCAATTGTCACATATTTTTGAACACTACACCGACTCTATCGACTATCTCATTCCGTACAACACTCGACTCGACTATCCTATCCTACCTTGCTTAATTTTTTAATTTTCCGACTCTCCGTTTACCGACTTCGACCCGCCTAACGACAGGAACCTCGGTCTGATCACCCGAAGCCACTAACGTACGGCGACCTCTTGTTTTATTGACTTAGAACCGACTACTCGACTACTTAATTTCTACGACTACCGACTATGTTCGCCCAGCCACCCACTACGTCTTCTATTCGCAACCGAACCCGCGCGGCCGCCAGGAATGCGGCAAGTGAAGCTGCACAGACGGCTATCCCCGACTCGACTCTAGGCACTGGTGAGCCCCCTGATGAAAGCGACAGCGCCCAGAGAATGCCGGCCAAGAAACCGACTTACCGAGAAGCCCTCATTGGAGGGTCTAGGGAGGGGTCGCCTGACCCCAATACTCCTGGGAGAAAGAATTCCCAGAGTTTGGCATCCCGAGGAAATGATTATGAGCACGGTACCACCACGTCTCAGTGGCCGGAGGAAGCCCAACGGCCCGAATCGTTTAGCGAATGGGTCCAGAACAACCCAAATTTGGTAAGTGAGCAACCGCAGACCCCGGTTAGACGCTCACGCCGAAGCCGAAGCCATGGCAGTAGGCCATCAGTTGAGTTCCCACGCAACGCGCCTGATGCGCATGCAAGTGATACGGCCGTATGCGATGCACGCGCACGCTCTGTGTCGCCATTCAATGTACATAAGCGCAACGCCTATCCAAGCACTCCCCCGGAGGAAATCTGTTGCCAGCGCACATTATTATCCCGCAAAAAGATAAAGCGGCTGTGCCAGAGCAACCGGATATTCTTACTCAGGCAGAGGAAGCTTTATCAAGAAATGAGCGTGAGCGCATATCACGCCGCTATGCTAAAGTATCCATGGTCTCAGGTAGAGACCATAGTTCTAGTCCCTCTCGCGGTGAAGGACCGTCTTCTAAGCGAAAGGGGAAAGCGGTAGACCCGCATAATTGGGGAAACATTCAATTGGACCCCCTTGAGCGAGACATAGACACGCAAGCTCAAATTTTAAATAGCTATTCAGTAAATAAGAATGTACCTGGCCGTAATATACTGCCATCATTGCGAAATGATAGGGGGTCTGAAAGGCCACTCCGAGGAAGGAGTATGACAGGTCCCGCACCTGACAGAGTCACGCGCCTTAATGACACGCGCCCTATCAATCAGATTCCCATTGATAGTTATCTCGGACGCACCTTGGCAAATATGGAGCGCCTGAGAGTTAAAAATACACAGCGTGAGGAATCTGATCCTTCCAGCTCGGATTCAAGCTCGAGCAGTAGTAGCAGTGATCACGGTGAAGATCCGCTGACACCTCCTGCTTCACGAGCCAAGCGATCTAAGTCTAGAAGGAGTAAACGCTCTAGGACTAGAAAATCCAAGACTACTCTGAAGTCACTAGCCCCTAAGGAATATGATGGAACCCCGGATTCTCGTCTCTTTCATAGATTCGTGACGGAAGGTACCACATATGTCTTAGATGGGCGAGTGAAGCCTAGTAGGCAAGTACTTGTACTATCATACTATCTCAAGGGAATTGCATATGATTACTATACGCAAAAAGTGTCATTAAATTTCGATCAATGGACACTCCCTGAATTCTTTGAAGGCTTGTTTAACTATTGTTTCCCAGTTAACTTTAGACTGGAACAATGAAATAAACTTAAACGAGCTTTCCAGAATGATAAATCAGTCTCGGCTTATGTTCATGAGCTTGAAGAACTATTTAATCTTATTGGCATGGTCAATGAGAGAGATAAAGTAATTAAGCTATGGAGTGGACTCCGAGCTTCTATTCAGCGAAGCCTGTGGATGGATCATTATAATCCTGAAATATCTTTGTGGGATGAAGTGGTTCATCAGGCCGAAATGATCGAGATCGCTGAAAATGTAACAGGCGCTCAGGATAAGCGCCCATCAAACAGCGATCCTAAAGCTAAACAGAATCAATCTTCGCATGTGGGAAGTCAGAACCCTGGACGATCTCGCGACCAGAATCGTGCTCGGATTGGATCAAGGCAGCCCTCATCCAATTACCGGCCATTCAACCGTGAAGGTCATTCTAGGTCTGGCACACCCCAGACGTCCAACCATAGTGTTGGATACAGGCGGGGATCTTCGTTTATACCTCGAGGAAATAACTCGGCTCCCCATAGATTTCAGTCGCGTACAGGAAATAATAATTCCTTTTCAAACAAACCTTTCAATAGTCAGAAACCTATGCTGACTGAAAAAGAACGCGCTGATTTGCTTGCAGCCGGAAAGTGCTTTAATTGTAAAGAAGCCGGCCACATGTCTCGTAATTGCCCGAAACGCAGCACAGTGCACTCATCGGGCTCGAAGCCACCTGGAGTTCCTAATTTTAATATAGAATTCGGAGAGGACTCCGAAGAAGTGGAATCCGATGAAGTAGAGGTGGTTAACTCTATCTCCGTCGGCTTAATTAACTTCGATTACCCTGATCCGATGTGGCAAATATTACATAGCCATCAAGCGGATTACTGGCCTTGTCATTATCATCCGGGCCAGCCAAGAAGGCATCAATTGGGTGATGCTTTAATGTACGCTGCCCAATATGTGTTGGAATTAACTAATAAATATCCAGGGGATACACCACTTTCCTGGGTATCTGATCCATCTCATACCGGGCATCGCTTTATTGTAGTCCCCCTTATCACTGATATGTATATCATTTATGATATCTATTATCGCAGGTGTGAAATGATCAGTGGATATAAGCTGAGAAATCCATGTTTCGGAATTGGGGCTTGGTATGCTCTAGTGGCCGAAAAATGGTCCGGATCACATGCTAGCTCCTTGGAACGTTATCCAATAATTGGAAATGCATTTGCTCTGAATGCCGTAGTAGTCCTCTCCAGTGGAATTGAGGAACTTTACCCGTCTACCTGCTGTGAAGTTGAGGATGCAGCTCGCTTCAGTCTCATTTCAACTGGATATATGCGCTGGGATATTCTCGACAAGGAATTTCCAGGTAGACCTATTAGGATTTCGATCCAGGAACTGTCAAACCGCAAGTTTGATTTATGTAACTGGTATTTGATCCATAGGTATGGACGAACCAAACCTGTCCGCCGAAACATGAGCAATTCTCCCCTTACCAGAAATGTTGATAAAACTCTTCGTTCCATCATTGAAGACTTAATTAACACTGTTAAATCTCAAGATCAAGATGATGCGTGTTCAGAATGTACACATTCTTCCATGCCTGGACTAATCTCTGAAATGTCCGATTCTGTACTTGAATTCGGGTGTGCTTCCATTGCTCCAGAAGGAGTAACCGAGGAAATACGCTCACCAGAAGTTTTACCTAATTATGTTAATGATCAACTAAATGGTATTCTCCCGGAAGAAGTACCGGAAGAGGTTCTGGAACCCGTATTAGAGCCAGACGAACAGGCGCCTGATTTAGACGCTGAGATAATTATAGACAATGACGTAGGAATAAACTTTCCTCCATCAACATATTCTACGAGAGCAGAATACCGTTGGGAATTAGGCACCGATGGCCGAACTTTACGTCCCAATACCCAATTAGGAGATATGATCAAGCCATTGCTTCTGCGGGTATTAGAAGCCGGAGCACCATACCCCGGAGATGAACGCTTCCCATATAATGATCTCTCCGAGGATGCTCGCTTTGTTGTTAAGGCAGCAACCCCGCATTTGCATCTTGTCACAGATTCACATCGGGAGTGTACCACTTACTTTAGTCATGACCTCACCTTGAACCCGGATTTTAAACCAGCGCTGGAATATGCTCATCGTTGTGCTATATCCAGCAATGTGCCCCTTGGTGATGGATGGATAACTGAATCTCAAGAGCGCATGGGTCCTTTAATTGAACGAACCCTAGAACTTGTCGTCCAAGTAAGTCGGCCATTTCTGTATGACTGCTGATTTAGTTTAAGAAATCGACTGCGCTGTGATATTCGGTTTGACCCAGAAGATGATACTAGAGTTCTGGTTGAAGACAAACTCTGCAGGAACATCTGGTTCCTACCCTTGCATCACTTCGGAGATCCGGAGTTTGACTTAGCCGCTTGGTACCAAGAGCGTCTGCTATTTCCAAATTCATTTGACGATACCTATTTTGTCTCTCGGCCACAGAATTCGTATCGCCAAGGTAATCTTAATATTGAAATGGAAGTAGAAGTCACTGTGGTTCCTGAAACAGAGCCCGGAGATAGACAACAGGTTTTTCAGGAATGGAGTCGCGGATTGCGACTCCGGACCACTCAGTGACTGAGGTAACCGTAGGTTTGATCCAAATTCCAAGAGGATCATACCCGGCGGTTCAGCGTAACGCCGCGCATGTCAAAGACGGCGAGCGCTTAGTTGCAAAACCCGTAGTTATTACTGTCAATATAAATGGACAACCGGCTCGAGCATTACTCGACTCCGGTTCCCTAGGAGATTTTATATCTTCTACAATTACAGATCAGCTCAATTTAACTAAAGAGCTATTCAAAATCCCAGTATCTCTTCAACTAGCAGTACAGGGATCTAGATCTAAAATAAATGCAAAAACACGAGCCCGATTTCAATATGAAGGAATCAATGAAGAACGTACTTTTGATGTTATTAATATTTCACAGTACGATCTAATTTTAGGCACTACATGGCTATATCAGCATAGTGTCAGTATAGGGTTTAACCCCGCTCGAGTATTCATTGGAAGCGATGTTTCTAAGCCCTTGCTTGGAAAATCGGTTACTACGGTAGCCTCTCGCGCTATGGAAGTTACTAGTGAATCCATAAATAAAGCGCGTAAGATATTAATTGACTATGCTGAGCCGCTCTGCAAAACCGCAGGGGAAACTAAATTGCCGCCATTGAGGGCAATTAATCATACAGTTCCTCTTATTGATGAGACGAAATTGTATCCATGGAGGGCGTCTCGCTGCCCAGAACCATTTCGAAAAGAATGGGCAGAAAAACACGATGCTTATCTTAAAACCGGACGCTGGAAAATAACTAGCTCTCGGAATACAGTTCCTATGCTACTGATACCTAAACCGCGTGCACCCGGTGAACCAGTGATGCTTCGCACGGTCGTGGACCTGCGAGCGCGAAATGACAACACTGTTAAATTAACTTCGCCGCTTTCTGATCCGGAAGGAATACTTAGGCGCGCAGCGGCGCATCCATTCCGATCAACTATGGATGGCAAAGATGCATATGAGCAAATCCGTATTGAGCCTAGCCATGTTGACCGCACAGCGGTTACAACACCTGATGGTAACATGGTTAGTCTAGTAATTCAAATTGGAGATTGTAATGCTCCTGCAACTTATCAAGCTCTAATGAATCATATATTTTCACCCTATATTGGGAGATTTATGGACATCTATCTAGATGACATAGTAATTTACTCTAATACCTTGGAAGAACATCTCCAGCATACCAAACTGATTATTGATATCCTTACCAAGGAGAAATTATATTTGAGTAAAAAGAAACTCCACTTTCTGGAGCCTGAATTGAAAATACTCGGACGCATAGTTGACGACAGCGGTATCCGAATGGACCCTGATAAAGTCGACTCTGTGGTCAATTGGAAAACCCCTACAAACCGCGACCTGTTGCGCGGATTCTTGGGATCAGTAGGATATCTTGCTGATGATATTCCCAATGTCCGAATCCCTATGGCTGTGCTACATGGGTTAACAGGTGACACCGTCGCATTCCGATGGGGTTATACTGAACAACGCGCATTTGAAGATGTAAAGCGCTTGGTGCAAAACGCGCGTGATCATCGCCGAGTACCATTAAAATACACAAAAGATTCACCTCCCATTTGGATGGTAACGGATGGTTGCTCCACTGGGATAGCTGGGGTAGTCAGCCAAGGTGATAATTGGAAGACTGCGCAGATTGCAGCTTTCTATTCAGCTAAACTAAATTCTGCACAACAGAATTACCCTGTACATGAAATTGAGATGCTTGCTGGTGTCGAAACTATGCTGCGGCATCGTGATATTCTGCAGGGTACTAAATTTAAATGGATTACTGACCATAAAGGTCTAATACATTTACTTCGACAGAAAAATCTATCTGGCCGCCAAGCACGCTGGTGTGAAAAGATCAGCGAATTTGACTTTGAAGTAATGTATGTTCCGGGTACCGAAAATGTGGTCGCAGATGCGTTATCCCGCATATACTCCAATGACTCACCAGGCACTGTCTGCGCTGAGTCAGAGTATACATATTTTGATATTCTTAATGATGACGCACCTATTGAATTATCATTACCAGTACTCGCTGGGATAGATGCTAAAGTAGCTGTCCAGTGAAAGCCTAGAAAGAAACCGCCTCCAGCTGAAACAGGCCGTCCTGAGACGTCCGCAGAGTTTGCACGGCGTGTGAAGGATCGTTTCGTTCTCAAAGGCCCTGGAGAACGAAAGGAGGGCGGGAGTACCACTAAAAATAAACCACATGACGTATCAAGTCCGAAAACGCCAGATCGATCAATAGATTCCATTACGGAAACTATAAATAGAAACGTACCTGATGATCAACGCGGGACTGAAATAGAGTCCATGGTCCATCAAACGTCTCTATTAAAAGTCTTGTCACAAGCCGAAGATGGTTTAAACTTTGTCCAAGAGATCCGGGATCAATATAGAGAAGATCCATTCTTTCAACGAATAGTGTCTAATCCTAAAGAGTTCAAGAACTTTGAAACAGAAGACGGATTAGTATATTTGAAAGAGAATGGACAAAAAACCTTATGCATTCCTAAAATTACTATACAAGGAAGAAATGCCCAAGAAATTGCCATATCGGAAGCACACTCACTTTTAGCTCATCTCGGAGCAAATAAAACTTTAACCTACCTACGCGCACACGTGTGGTGGAAAGAGATGGCCTCCGACGTCACTGCTTATTGTTTAACTTGCATAACATGCCGCCGAAGTAAGCCCAGCAATCAAAAACCCTATGGACTATTGAATCCCTTACCGGTCCCATCGTTACCCTGGGAGTCTATTGGAGTGGACTTTGTCGGACCACTTCCTGAGTCCACGAATAGAGACGGATCATTCGATCAAATAACTGTCGTCATCTGTTTATTAACCGCCATGGTCCATCTGATACCTAGTAGAATAACTTATACAACCCGAGACGTCGCCGAACTTATGTTTGAGCATGTCTATAAATTACATGGACTTCCTAAGCACATAATCAGTGATAGGGATGTACTATTCACCAGTACATTCTGGACTCACCTGAATCAACTCATTGGAACTCAATTAAACATGTCCAGTGCTTATCATCCGGAAACGGATGGCTCAACTGAACGAGCGAACCGCACGGTTACTCAAATGCTGAGACAGTGCGTTAACAGTAAACAAACAGATTGGGTAGCTAAATTACCCAGTATAGAATTCGCCATCAATTGTGCACGCTCTCAAAGTACTGGATATGCGCCATTCTTTTTAAATACAGGACGCATGCCACGTTCAATGATTTGGGACTCTGCTAAAAAATCAGAATACCCATCTATTAGAAATTTCGCTCTACAGCGAAAACTGGCTATTATTGCCGCTCATGACAGTATCTTAGCATCTAGAGTTAAACAAACTCATGACGCAAATAAGCACCGTCGTCCGGCTCCTTTTAGTGAAGGAGACCTAATATATCTATCGTCTAAAAACATATCCTTCCCTGCTGGGCTAGCTCGAAAACTGATTCCTAAATTTATAGGTCCATACAAAATCCTAAAGGATTATCAAAACTTCTCTTACAAAGTCCAGCTCCCTCCAACCCTGAAACAGCGCGGCGTTCATGATGTTTTTCATGCTTCCCTTCTCAGAATCCATATTCCAAACGACGACCGTCTCTTCCCTGGACGCGACTTTTCACAATTCAATTCCGGTGACGAATCTGAACCTGAATGGGCCGTCGATAAAATTCTTGGTCACTCAGGACTCAAAACGGACGCACGCTTCAAGATTTTATGGAAAGCTGGTGACATAACCTGGCTTCCCTATTCCCAAATTTCGCATTTGAATGCACTTACCGACTACCTGGATTTACACAATGCAACTTCTATCCATTCTCTCCCTCTCGGTACCGCGTCGCCACCGTCCGAAGATCCCCAATTATCTCTGGGGTCTGTATCCCTTTAATTTCCTCTTTAATCTTCGCCATTCACCTATAAAATACCTCGCTACTCTACTATCTTTCCTTGGTCGATGAAAATCTTCTCCCTCATCGATCACTTCATTCTATTCCCCTTCCTCATCATGTCTACTATCCTTGTTGATACCAACTCTAAACCTCCCTCGGACAATTCGCCGGCTACTCCCCCCGAGGCCACAACTGCTCTCACGGACGTTATCATGTCTGCTCCAACGCTTACGGCTGCTCCCGGCAAACTTTCCGTCGCTACCCAAGTCCCATTGAACGATACACCCAAGACTCCTATTGTCAATATTCCCCAGGTTCCTATTCATTTCTTTAATTATAAATCCTTGTCCTAATCTACTGTCTTAAGACTTCTGCACTTAATTTAACCCCTAGTAATTCTTTCAAATTCCCTCGTCATTTTTTATTCAAATCCCAACTTGCTTCCACTTTTCCAACTACTTTAGATGATCCTCCAACCCTGCCTCACGTTGACCCCAACGCTGAAATCTCTGACATCATGGAAATTGATGCTATCATCCCCTACAAGAAACCGCTCACCCTTACCGAAGCACACCCCCATCTCACATGGCGCTCGCGTATTACTTTCGAACTCTTCGACCCTTACCTCAAACGCTCCCACGGATTCCACGTTGGACAGGTCGCTATGTTTATTGTTACCGACACTCGCCTTCGCCGCGGACGACTTACTCAAGGAATGATCCCCGCGGCGTATGTAACCTGGGCGTCTATCTTTAACGCTTCCAGTGATGACATCAAATTCACCCTCTTCGATTTCTCTACTAAACTCCCTATTGTCTCCGGAAACGAACCAACCCTGGCAGCCTTCGAAATCGATCCCGAACTTGTGTACCCTACTGAAGTACAGGACTCCACTCGCGATGACCCACGCAAAGACTTACGCCGTCGCAAGGATCCCCGACCTTCATCTAGCTCCCGCGCTGTCGTCCGATCCAATCATTCTATTTCGGCTCGCACACGTTCTGATCCTATCACCTCGGC
Organism: Flammula alnicola; assembly: GCA_015499995.1. NCBI lineage: Eukaryota > Fungi > Basidiomycota > Agaricomycetes > Agaricales > Strophariaceae > Flammula > Flammula alnicola. The sequence continues at coordinate 93,172 of JADNRV010000179.1, read as the reverse complement.
TCATCGCGGCAAGTCCGGCACACGCAACTAATCTCTTATGGAATCTGTGGCCTTCTTACAGACGGCCAGGAGGGCGTATGTAACAAATACCATCACGCATCACGTACCACGCACCACCACGCATCACGTATCACGTACCTTATGATTATCCGCCTGTTCCCGCGATCCTTGTATCTTATCTTATCTTCGTAAGCCCCTATTTGTTTCATTAACTACTTGTATATAGCTTCGTTCAACTGCCCAAGGCTCCGTATTTACTTACTATTCTCTGACTCGCTATTATGACTATATCTCTTATTATTTGACTCCTCTTTTGACTCCTTTATCGTCACCCTATGATTTGTTTTGACTCCCTAATCCCTTGTAAAATGACTTACTCAATACCTACCTATAACGCGTCCGTCTTCTCGTCTCCGGACTCCATTTTATTACCTGACTCGTGTACTCTTAGCTTAGTATAAATAGTCGACCATTTGTACAGGACAAGACAGTCAATCACACAGTTTTAACCTGTTCACTTGATTCTCGCGCTATCTACAACCGTGTGCCAATTCGCCTTTCAGTGACTCCCACGCCTCTGAAAGCTCCCAATTGTCACATCCACGCCACTGATTGGGATCTAGGAATCGAGGTCGAAGGCGATTTTGAAAAGGAGAAACCGACTGCGAAACGGCAGTATTTTGTGGAATTTCGTGTGGATGACAAGGAAGTCGCGAACTCGAAGAAGGAAACCAAAGTTGCGAAGTCAACAAACGCCGAGTCCGGTGAATCAGTGATTACTTGGGAATGGGAAGCGGACAAGAAAGTGTCAGTTTTCGTCGTCCCATTGCCTCCCAGTCAATATTACCTACTCACTCACCTCTTTCTATCAGCTGGTTCTCTCCCTCGTCGACGATCACAATCAAGATATATCGTAAAAGGGCACGCTTGTTGACTTCGGTAGTTGGCCTGCACAGCGGGAAAGTCGTGGATTTACTCGAAAATGGTGAGTGCTAAGTTCAACGCATGGATTTATTCACATATTGAAACTGATTGACCTAGATATGCCTCTTGATCTCATGGATAAGAAAGGAGACCCCATTTCCGCCAAAATGAAGATGGGCCTATCTCGTGTTTCCGAGTCTGACAACAACGTCAAAACGTTCATGGAAAAGGTCGACGCTGATATTTCTCGCCTACCAAGCAATAAGGCAATAATCAACACCGCTTCGATTGTCGGGAAAGCGTTACAGTTGACGAAGAACATCATGGACAATCTCTCCCATGTACGTCACAAGGTCCTCCACTCACTCGCACTCAGACTCATCGGAAGTCGATGATCAGACACACCCGATACTCAAAGCATCATGGACTGTGTTGTCCCGCGTTTATGAGGTGAATAATCAGACAGCATCGCATGGAACTGATATGGATATTGGGTACTATTTCCCGTGTAGGCTGTACAGGCGACGGATATCCAAGATGATTCCATCCGAGAACTAGCGGACACCTTGCGAGAAATGCTGGGTGCTGCAAACGCGGTTCCAGACCTTCCAGTGATCGCAGAAACTACCAACATTCTTGAAGAGATCGGCCGGCAATCACTCCAAATAGCATCGCTCATCGACGAGTATACAAAATTGAGCTACACAGGTAATTCAATCTCATTCATTTCCTATTAAATCTAGTGATCGTTTGCGTGTAGCACGGACTCTCAAGATCCAAATATCCGATGATCTGAAGTCCCGTATGGACGGGTCCAAGAAATCATGCGCCGATTTATTAGGGAAGTTCGATCGAAGAGTGGCCGTTGGTTCGAACTCACAGGGGAAGGAAATCAAGGACCGGCTCGGTAACGTTGGTACGCACCGCTTTCTTGAAACATATTTCTCCTCTTCATATCTCATGGTCTGTGTAGAGAATACAGTCACAACCATCAAGGACGACCAGCTGGGTGCTGCTCGCTTACTACTAGTTTCAATAATTAAAACTGACTTGTCAATTACGAAAGCCGAGAAGATTTACAAATGGCTTTCCGCGCCTGATAGCTCGCGAAATAGAAATGAAGCGCTCGATAAACGTCAAGCCGACACCTGCTCCTGGTTCCTTGACGGTGAACAGTTTCATGATTGGATCGAAAACCCCGGGTTTCTTTGGATCAAGGGAAAGGGTAAGGGCCTCGATACGATAAATCATATTTGTGTGTTAAATATTTCTACAGCGGGTTGCGGTAAAAGCATTCTGTGGTGAGTATCCCCTTTATGAGTGGTACATCGTTAACAATCACCGAACATCTTTTCAGCGCATCCGTCAGTGATAAAATCCTTAGGGCAGATATGTCTCTGGGGACGGCATATTTCTTTTTTGATGGGAGGGATTCCCAGAAAGAATTGCAGGTGCACGATAAGTGCATCCGATCCCTCATTTCACAGTTTTCACACAAATGTGGCGGCGGTATACCTACCGCATTAGTGGATTTATACCGTCGCTGTGGAGGTCATCAGCAGCCATCAATTCCCGAACTTCAGGATACACTACAGGATATTCTCAAACAGTTCACCCATGCATACATTCTCATTGATGCTCTTGACGAATGCACTGAGCACGAAAAGACACTGAAGTGGATTGACGAAATCGCCTCCGAGAAGCAGAATACGGACACTCTTCGACTTCACTTGATGGTTACCAGTCGGCCGTTGCATAGCATTGAATCTGTTCTTGGGAAGATCGGTCCTGATTGTGTTGATGTTGGAGACGCAACTGAAAACCAGGACATTTCAACTTTTATTGAGCGTGAAGTCACGTCGAAATTTAAGCGTTGGGATGAAAAGACGAGAGAAGACATAAAAGCCGCAATTGTCAAGGGCGCAGACGGGTCGTACGTTCATCTTAACAGTCCGATACATTGTTGAATTACCACTAATCGTCTTTTAGATTTCGATGGGTTTCGTTACAGCTTGATGCGTTGGCCAAATGTTCCAGCCGTCATCAAGTAAACGCGCAGCTCGCCCACCTACCCAAGGGTCTAGACGAGACATATCAACGGATACTGAAAACTATTGACGCGAAATACATTGGTGACGTCAGAGTATTCCTACAGTGGCTGGCCTTTTCAAAGCGGCCAATGACAGTTACCGAGATTGCTGAAGCCGTCACTGTGGACTTGGAGTCAAACGATGGACCGGTTTATGAAGCTGAACGTCGGTATCAGGATCCACAGGATGTATTGTTGAGATGCTCTAGTCTTGTCACTGAATCACAAGGTATGGTCAGGTGGATATTGTAAAATTATATTTATTAATGGATAACACAGGAACCATAAAGCTTTCACACTTCTCCATCAAAGAGTATCTGCTCTCCATGCATGTCGAGACAAATTTCAGGATTAGCGAGAAAGATGCTCATTCAATGATTGCCCAAATCTCAGTCGCATATCTTCTACAATTCAACTCATTCGAGCCACTGACAGATGCTATGCTACATCACTCGCCACTTGCACAATATGCAGCGGAGTACTGGATTTCCCACATGGCACCTGGAGACGTTGGAACACCAGGAATCTCCTTGATAATGAAACTGTTCAACCCTGAGACCGCTCCATTCATCAATTGGGTCCGAATTTGGGATTTAGATCAGCCATGGCAGGACAGCAAGCTATCAAGACACCAGTCTGAGATTGCACCTCCTCTTTACTATGCTTCTGGAGCTGGTCTACAACATGTGTCAGAACAGATACTTGAGAAAGGGGCAGAGGTGAATGCACAGGGAGGAAGATATGGTACTGCACTACAGGCAGCATCGGGTAACGGTCACAAGGCGACCGTGAAGCTGCTGCTTGAGAAGGGGGCGGACGTGAATGCACAATATGGTAACGCACTTCAGGCGGCGTCGTTAGGAGGTTACGAGGCGCTCGTGATTGCACAGGGAGGATTATATGGTAATGCACTCCAGGCGGCGTCGTTCGAAGGTCACGAGGCAATCGTGAAGCTGTTGCTCGAGAAGGGGGCAGACGTGAATGCACTGGGAGGAGAATATGGTAATGCACTCCAGGCGGCATCGTTTCGAGGTCACAAGGCGATCGTGAAGCTGCTGTTCGAGAACGGGGCGGACCTGAATGCACAGGGAAGATATGTTAATGCACTCGAGGCGGCGACGTTAGGAGGTCATGAGGCAATCGTGAAACTGCTGCTCGAGAAGGGGGCGGATGTGAATGCACAGGGAGGTAACGCACTCGAGGCGGCATCGTTTCGAGGTCACAAGGTGATCGTGAAGCTGCTGCTCGAGAAGGGGGCAGACGTGAATGCAAAGGGAGGTAACGCACTCGAGGCGGCGTCGTTAGGAGGTCACGAGGCGATCGTGGAGCTGCTGTTCGAGAAGGGGGCGGACGTGAATGCACAGGGAGGAAAATATGGTAACGCACTCCAGGCGGCGTCGATAGAAGGTCACGAGGCAATCGTGAAGCTGCTGCTCGAGAAGGGGGTCAATGTGAATGCACAGGGAGAATTATATCGTAATGCACTCCAGGCGGCATCGATTCGAGGTCACAAGGCGATCGTGAAGCTGCTGTTCGAGAACGGGGCGGACGTGAATGCACAGGGAGGAGCATATGGTAACGCACTCCAGGCGGCGTCGTTAAGAGGTCACGAGGCGATCGTGAAGCTGCTGTTCGAGAAGGGGGCGGACGTGAATGCACAGGGAGGAGAATATGGTAATGCACTTCAGGCGGCGTCGTTTGAAGGTCACGAGGCAATCGTGAAGCTGCTGCTCGAGAAGGGGGCGGACGTGAATGCACAGGGAGGAGAATATGGTGATGCACTCCAGGCGGCGTCAGAAGGAGGTCACGAGGGAATCGTGAAGCTGCTGCTCGAGAAGGGGGTGGACCTGAAGGCACAGGGAGGTGACGCACTCCAGGCGGCGTCGTTAGAAGGTCACGAGGCAATTGTGAAGCTGCTGCTCGAGAAGGGGGTGGACCTGAATGCACAGGGAGGTAACGCACTCGAGGCGGCGTCGTTTGAAGGTCACGAGGCAATTATGAAGCTGCTGCTCGAGAAGGGGGTGGACGTGAATGCACAGGGAGGAGAATATGGTAATGCACTCCAGGCGGCATCGTTAGGAGGTCACGAGGCAATTGTGAAGCTGCTGCTCGAGAAGGGGGCAGACGTGAATGCACAGGGAGGAGAATATGGTAATGCACTCCAGGCAGCGTCGGAAGGAGGTCGCGAGGCGATCGTGAAGCTGCTGCTCGAGAAAGGGGCGGAGGTGAGTACAAAACTAGTTGGTGCAGCGTCAACGTTTGGTTGAGTGGACATTCTTGAGCAGATCATGGAGACGGAGTCGGAGGAAGAAGTCTACTGGTTATCAACAGAAACATATTCAGATGCTGATGCCTTACCCGAAGCATTCTGACTGCTTATATGGAATGGACATTTTTGTTATGGGAAATGTAATTATCATATGTTCATTCGAGTCATGGTCCAGGACTGTGGACGTACATTGCTGGTCTCCCAGAGCGTAGGCCCCTTATGCCTATTGAATCCTCCAGTTTCTCGACCTTCCTTCCAGCGCTGACATCGTCGACTTCAAAGGTGGTATGCCAGAGGTTAAAAGTAGTGATGGGGCTTGAGCAGTAGGCGCTTCATGCGAACAAGGAGGCGCCATGAGATTCGCCTTTGACCCTCCACCGACTTCTTCCACTCGGCTATGACCTCCGTAATCGCTTCCTGCTCCTGCGGCTCCGACTTGGCTAGGTAGTGGAGGCCGTGGTGGCAGCAGTAGCGGGCGCCCTATTTCGCTAGGGCCGAGCCTCAAGACTATCGACGTTATCGTCCAATCCTTGAATCGTGCACTGAGCAGGCTCTCGAAGGCGCTGGTGGTAGCCAATCTGGCTGACACCTGCTTCGATAGCTCGAGGACCGAGTCGTAGATGTTGCCCTTCTCTGACTCGATGGCGTCAGCAGTACTAGAGGTGATGTGATTTGGCAGTGTGATGATAATAATGAGCTCCGATATGTGTTGAATAACGTCGAAGGGATGTTTGACGAGCCATAAGAGTCTGAGTGTCGTACGCCCATGCGAGTAGGTGTGGCCGTCCAACAGCGAGGCTCTCGCATCGTTGTCCCTTAGCCTCTGGGTTTGTCGCAGCATCCGCTGTACGCGAATCATCTGCTTTCTCCTCCAACATCCGTCCCTCGTTGCCAACAGTCAGCTCATGAAAAGCTGACACGTCATCACTCAGCTCTCGTGTTTGTCGCTCCTGGGTTGTCGCTCCTGGTTTGTGGTTCCTATTCTCCTCCGCAGACTGCAGCTTGCATGGTACAGTAGTCGAGGTGCTGGATGCGTTGCCATCACAACCGTCCGCGTTGTCCTCCACACCCCGAGGTTCGTGCTCCAGATCATGGTCTGACTTCCTGGTACTCAGTGTGAAGGAGTGATTTGTGTGATTGGTAGGTGATGAGAGGTGCGATTGGACTCCTCGGAGTTGAGTCTGGAGGTTGTCGACGACGGAAGAGGATACTGATGTCAGAGGAGTTCCGAATACTGGTCAGATGACGTGGAAGCGGGTGGAGGTGCCTCCTGAGGTAGGCGGACAGGCGGTAAATGCGTTGGGAATGGAGGAAGGCGGTGAACCTCGAAAGGTAGGTCAGAATATGCTATGTATGCACAATGTGAGAAAACATACCAAAGAACAACGTCGGGTATCTCGTTCATTATAGACTCGTCAACTCCGCGGCCGTCTTGCGGCTTTTCTGGGTCTCTTTGCAATCGACTAAGTATAGCGTCGAGGGGCCGAAGCTTCACATGAGCGGTGGTTGCTGAAGCCGTTTTGCTAATGGGGCTTCGCGCAGGCTACTACTTGGGGTCTTTCTCTGAGAACGCACACGCGACACGTGCGGTGCCTCTGTAGTCAGTGTCGTTGTCCTTGCCCGACGATGGCGATACCAGATTGCTGCATAACAGCATAAGTCAGCCTATGGCCCAGAGATAACTCGAAAAGACATACGCACCACGATGTCGTCGCTCACGAGTTTGTAGTAGGGGGTGTGCAGACTCCGCACCGAGTCTATTCGGGCTAACGATTGTATTCGCCATTGGAGGAGCAAACGAGGGGGTGGATGCTGATGGGACGGGCGAGAGCATGTCACTGGTTTTAGAAGCAACGGCGGCGGCATTTTTAACCGAGAAAGCTCCTAGGAAACGAGATAAGTACCCCCGCTGAATCATGGTAACAAACAATATAACTGACCTCTTGCTTTCTGTCGTCTTTTTGCGCTTTATTTTTCCCATTGTCTCCTACGCTCTTTCTCTCCGCTGTTCGACTGCGCAAGATTGCATGCTTCGCCACCGTATCATGCTCCATCCGCCCATCGTACGGCACTTCGTCACAAACTGTCGCTGTGGCATTACATTTCATGCACAGACACAGAGACATGTAGACGAGATTCACGCGACAGTACGACCAGACAGAGAGGCCGTGAATGAGAAAATTGCTGCTGGAATTTGGGCGGCTCATGCGCTGCTCGTTTCAAATTCGTAAGGAAGCCCGCGTAGTAGGGGAAGGAAGGGTCGGGCCAGCCAACGTTTTCTCCCTCTACTGTCTTGTCACAGAACGTGTGGTGGACGCAACCACATTTGGCGTTTGGAATTTGCACGGGATTTTGATTCGTAGCTGGCAGGAGCCCGAGAGGGTTTCACTTGACTTGCGGTTATATTTCGGACAATATGGGGGAGACAGGCGGGGAAGACGTCTATAGAGTCTCGGCAGAGGGTACAAACACTGAGATAGTCTAGATAGAAGCATAAGGAGAGAATACCAAATAGAAAATCTGATACGCACCTCGTAGGAAGCCATCGTCCTTGGCTCCTTTGAACGCTGCTCATTCGTCGTAGATCCGGTTGCAGTTCGTTTATCGCGGTGCGAGGAGAACTTCCGGCATGTGGGAATTAACTGGCGTGGGCAATTTCAAGTAATATGCATTAGATTTGTACGGCTAGAGTAGCTCAAAGCTGGAAGAGACTTACAAAGTGAACACATCGCGAGGGGTAAAAGAGGACGAATGAGTGTACGAGTAAGATCCAAATTGGATCGAAGCGAAGGTGGCAGAGGGAGTTTGATGCAGATCCAAGAAATCCAAACGAGGATTGAAATATTGAACGAGGAGGCGAGGCAATGCCAGCGCAGAGAGAGACGCGTACATAGGTATTGTGAGCACGGTTCAACGCAAGTTCAACGTTCCAGTTAAGTACCGGTCTGGAACAAACAATGGCTAACAACTTAATTCTCATTCCATCCTCAACGTTCGACGTTCAACATCCACTTACGCTTCGCAACACAACTCTTGCGGATGCTTGGTTCTTCAGCCACGCCCTCTTCGATATCTCTTTTTTTCATACTAAATTGAGAAAAGAGGGGTTAGAAAACTCACATAAGGCTTCGAGGGGGGCGGGTCCCTCTTTGGCGCTACAAATGAGTAAGTCGTCGATCAATACAATAAAAAAGACTTACGAATTTTGTTAGTCTGACTACAGGAGACTACTTTGGCGCTGCAACGAAGTCTTTCACGACCTCGACATCTTGTAGATGCGGAGCATGGGTGCGGCCAAGGTGCGGCGATTGCCCGATTCATGACCTGGTCGGCGATTCCCAGGGCTTTAAACACCTCGAGCGAGCGGGGCTACGAATAATCGAACAAGAAAATACCATCAGCTTAGTCTCCCGTAGTCAGACTAACAAAATTCGTAAGTCTTTTTTATTGTATTGATCGACGACTTACTCATCTGTAGTCTGATTTCACGCGCGGTGCTGCACGATTTCAACTTTCTTTAAGGTCACGTGTTTTGCCTAAATCCGGTCACTTTCTATCAACAATGACCTCATCGAACATCTCTTACGACCCCCTCACTGACCTCGCCGTCTATAGCGTCGAGCTCGAAGTTCAAGCTTTCGAAAAGCCAGATACCTACGCCCGCAATGCCTTTGTCTAATAATTCTCATTTTATATCAACAAATCCAGCCCTCGTTGCCTGGAACTCCACCACAACATCTTCTGCGCTTTCCACTCCTTCGTACAATTCTCAAGCTCAGGTGGCTACCCCTTGCCCTCAAAGTCAGACAAAATGGAAGAAAGAGAATCAACCATCGTCCAACGCTCTTCCCACCCTCAACTCCGAAGAACCCAAGTCCAAGAAGCGGTACTGAAGGATGAAAGAACTGTGGAAGTCCCGAGTTGCTCCCGAAGTCAGTCTTTGCGTGAAACATGATTAAGACTCACAACCGGGCTTTAATTCCATTGTTCCTCTTCCTTTTTGCGCGTATATTGCGTGGTGTAGATGCGGGCGGCTATATCTCTTTCAATACAGAGCTTGTACTCGATGCGATTGCAGTTTCACGCAAATTCTGCAAAGCAACGGATGATGATCCTGCGGATCAAGCGCTCAACAATGATTGCCTCAAGCGTGATGCATTGATGGACAAAATCCTGACGTCTTCCTTTATATACATAAACCCTGCCTGAGGGGGCCTCGCTCGTACTCATGATCAGCGTATACGTGCTTTCAATGCATGATATCAGCGAGATGAGGTTCTTCCTCCACTCCGCTGCATGCTGAGGCAATGTAACGATAGCGATATTTGGTGACTAGCAGGTAAGTATGTACTGTCGTCCGGAGATTTATTTAAAACTTCGGAGGGAAACGTTTCTATAAGTACATTCGTCTTCAGCTTGGCAACGTTCATCTAGGATGATCGCAATGAGCACTGGCGCGGGCGTCCTCTCAACTCTCTGTTTTCCGATATGAGCGCTCTCAAAACACCGCTCAACGCAAGTCCTCCACACCCCACAACCAAAGGTTGACACCCGACTCTTCAGCCAGCATAGTGAATCGGTGCTGTGGCTCTGCATTGCCCTTGAAGCTTCTCCCAAAATCAATGAGCCGGTAGCTCCAGTTCTTGCCTAATCCACCGTGTGAAAGCATATTGCTGATACGCTGCATGGGCCATGCACTGAGCGGCCCTGGCTGTCGAACTATATTACGCCGTGCAATAGACCCGTGGAGCCAGCCCGCTTCGTGGAAACGGTATATCAGTGAAGCGCACTCAGTTCTGGTCAGTAATATTTCAAATTTGTCAGCTGAGAATGAAAAGAGAATCGAAAGTAGGAAACAAGTGGGGAAGATGAATGCGAATACGCACTGGTCATCAACTGAAAGCTCTCCTGGGTCGATCTGTTCCCCACAGTCTTCAAGCAAGAGGATGGGGTTCAAATACTGCGGCCTTCTATTCATAGTTGCATCACTACCTGCGGCAGCTCCGACGGTATTCTTGATCTCCTCATCCACGACGTAGTACCCGTAAAACTGAGGTACGAGGGGCCCCACCGGCACCGGCTCCTTCAACGGTTTGATTATATTATACCCACTCCAGTGTTCGAAGAAGTGCCTCGGGAACGCCTGGTAGCTCTCCGCCTCCCTCTGCAAGTGTTCGTCACCCTCAATAGACAGCTTTGCAGCGACGTAAACCTTGCTCGTCAGCGGATGTATGGCGCGTTTCTGCTTGCGGATATGCTCGCAGTACGGACCGACCGCAAGGTCCTGGTACTGCACGCGACTTTCGATTGCGCGGATGGGGCCTTCGTATACGAGCCGCGTGGTCTCCTCGCCGGGTTTCATGATGTAATTTTCCTCGACGCCTTCCTCGTTTATGATTTCTGTGACAACAGGCAACTTCTCTTTTGTCTTGACCACGTAGCGTCCAATCGTTTGGTCCCACTTCGGATCACGTCGCTCTCTGTTTTCACCATCCTCCTCCTGAATTATCTTCACCATGTCGTCCAATACGCATTGATGGCACATCTCCTCATCAACGAGAAACGTCCGAGGAAGCTCAAGTTCGGCTCTGTAGACGAATGAATGGTTGCCGGCCCCAAGAGCGCCTGCCGGCGAAATATAGAGGTGTGCTTCTGGTGGTTGAAGACGATTCGCCTGGTGTGGCAGCACAATGAAGATGGGGGTTTGCAAGGCCCGGGCGATGCATCTGTATCTCCAACGAAATACCCGCTGGGAGAAGCGTTGTCCGAGTGGGGATTCTGTAAGAACGTCTCCCTCACGAGCTTTCTCTTGGCCTCATCCTCCTCTAATGGCTTGTCATCTTCAACCCTGCGTTTCGTGTTCTCCATAGATGTGGCTAGTGTATAGACGTGGTTGACATCCTCCTTCTCCGACCATGATTTGACCTTTTCTTCGTCCCAGTTCTCGCGGTAGTTGTTTTCTACGCCGAGAAGGTTCCAGGGATCGTGAACAACAAGCTTGGCAGGAAGGTAGGAGTGTGGGATGTAGTGTTGCAATTTTGGGATTATATTGATCCGTTTTCTCGTGAATGGTTCTGTTGGCCATGGAGCGGGGTAGGCACTCGAGTCAAAAGGAGACACGGGCGGCCACTTGAAGACTAATGATCAATAACAATCGAGGGGCAGAAGGAAACAAGTGCCGTACAGGTTGTGGGAGCTCCCATGCCTCTCGCTGCGTTCCTTTCCCTTTCGATCCCTCCTCCTCGCGAAGCCAGGTCCTGCCGAAGGTCTTCTGCTCGTAGTCCTTGATGAGCTCGCCAATATTGCACGGAAGTATCAGCTGCGGCTCCTCCTCGTTCTCAGCTGCGCTCAGGCAATCCTCGGCGTAGAACTCCTTGTTCTCCTTCATCCACGCAGTTAGCTTGCTTGCGCTCGATAAAGTTACCAGACTCGGAACATTTGGAATGCGATGCACTGAATAAAAATCGAACAAAGTCGCTCCCCAAATCTGCAGCCCGTTTGGCGCTTCCTTGCCCCTGCGACTGCTTTCCCCGGTGATCGTCTTGCCCTTGGGATCGCGTGGCCATTTTTGAATGACGAACCGGTGCCTGGTGGTACGCGCGTTGACCCTGCGGCTGCGTTCCCTTGCCTTTTCCTCCTTGCTAGCCATTTTCATGTCAATTATGCATGGAGTGTCATGTTCCGCCTCACGAAGAATAAGCTCCTCCAACAAGTCTTGCTGCGATTTTGGAAATTTCTCTGTGCCTCTTCTCACCCTGGCGTCTGGCAGCTCTGCGCTGAATTGTGCAATGCTGTTTTTCACTGCGGGTCGCACAGTTTCTGTAGCCAAAGTTTCTTTGGGAAAGGACATTGTTGACGTCGGTCAGGATTCAGTAGTAGGAGCCGCACCTGTCGACATCTCAAAATTTTCATAAAAAATGGCAAAGGAGTTCCAATCAGGCTTTAGGTCCATCGCTCGGCTTCCTTCTGTGCCTGTATATTATTCGAGATACGGGAGCCTATTCTGCACAAAGAGGTTGTCTATGGTCAGAATCCCACACGATTGTGGTCGCGCGTAAATTCGCAAGGTGAAAGGTGGAAGTGAGGATTGAGTGGTTTCGGCAAAGATAATCGCGATGGTCAGAATCCTATACGTAAATTCCGGAGGCCGACCAATGGCCGAAGCCGGCCTACTTAGTTGAGTTCTGTTATTTGATATAAAGAAGGTTTCTGCCCGTCAAGAGAAACACAACAGAAGAAAAGAATGAACACAATGGGTATTGGCGCAGATGAGTCGGACTAGTGACTGGGTGTTTCTGTATGATAGCAAGTATGATAGGGTTTTAACAATTGGCTTGATACTTAATAAACTTTTCGCAATTTCAAAGTCACGTGCTGCAGACGTGAGTGAGCAACGTTCAGCGACAACAACTTCAAGAAGTTGAACAAGGCAACGACAACTTGGACCATCCTAGTGCTGAATCAAGCACCAATCCAACTGGGCGCAAATCTTTCCATTCAGTCAGCACAAAGGCCTTCTACTCAAGAGGCGTCAGATCCATCGATCGCGGACGTCAGATTCACGGATGACAAAGCAGTATCGGTGATATCCGGGAAACGGCATATCAGCGGCATGGCCTATCCCATCAAATTTGAATCAACTCCGATGCAGGCCAAGCGCCGTGCCCGTGTTGTGCCCGTGATATTCACCCAACTTCGAAACTCTTGTTTTGAAGTCAAAAGAACATTTTTTTAGCATTTTAGACTGCATTCATCTAGCATTAGGTCTATAAATCCCTCATGCGAAAGGGATTTTATTCAAAGTTCAGCCCAACAAAGTTGCGGGTAAACAGTCTCTGAGAGATGGGGTATTTTTTCGTCAGAGGAGGGAGTAGTAATCAGATCAGAGAGGGAAGATGCAGAGATAGAACAGATGAGCTGTGAGAATTTGAATTCGCAGCTGAAGAGGATTGCGAAAATGAACTTGACAATATAGAGACAATTGGAAAAGAATGTAAGTAATATGGGACACCATATACGGATCAGCTTGCGATGTTGGGAAGGATACGTTCTGGAGATACACGGATACAAGTCCAACTGTCTGAGGTGAAAAAAGATGAGAGATACAGTACCGTTTACTGCGGTAAAAGGCATTGGCTCTCAACGAAATGCCGACCTTGCCGAGTCATCTTCGCTTGAGTCTTGCAGCTTGCCTTTGAGCTTGCCTTGCTTACGTGGCTATCCTTTTTTGGGGGTACCCCCCACCCCACCGTGGGATCGATGTCCGCGATCGGTGGATCTGACGCCTCTTGCTTCTACTATCGATGCGTGTGCATCAGCATACTTATCTTCGTAAATTTAAGGGCCCAGGTCAGGGCCGCTGCCTGTTATGGTATGCCGCGATCATGCCGTTGATCGGTGATGGCCGTGCACGTGATGTGACTGATCCCACCACGCGCATTTGGCCTTTGCCCGCACATTTGGTGGGTTTTCCCCATTCGAGGCACCTGGGAACCCTCGTTCGCGTCGAGGAATCCGCGTTCGGTGGTCGCGTAGCCCCACGTTTCGGGGGTTTTACCGTTTTGGCAGGCGCGCGTGCGCGCGTGCTGCTCCTTGCCCTCGCCGTCTGCCCTCGAGGAGAGCACCTGCCATCCCCTCCCTCGCATAAAATAGTAGTAGGTTAGATGTAATTTAGATGTAACTCAAGCTTAAATTTATGAATATGAAGCCTCCGAGGGCAAATTGTGAGTGCTACATATGAATTTAAGGATTCCGAGCCCAAATTTAAGGAAAGTAGGAATTAAGCTTAAATTCCTTAAATTCCTTAAATTGGGCTGGTTCAAATCTTAAATTGAGCTGGCGGAACACGGAACGGAGACTCGGAAAAGCCAGCCCGCTGCCTACGGCGTCTGGATTTTGCGTTGTACGTACTGGATTGATCAATTTGGACCCTGGTCGCGAACTGGCGTGCCCCTCCTCTGACATTACGCAATCACCTTCTCCTGTTGCCGCTGTTGCCCACCTGCTCAACCCCAGTGTTTTTTCTCGCTGCGCGGCTATTTGCTCCCTTCCACTTTTTTTTTGTTTTTTTTGTTAGCTTACTATGCATTTTTTACTATACAAAGCAATAAATTTCATCTCGGCCTGCGAAAAATTTTCATCTCGGCCTGCGGCCTCATTTCCACGTATTCTATGGACTTCACTGCATATTGCGTGTGATAACAACCCCGGAGGCCCGGCACCCAGACTTAGTGATGAACCTCTTTAGGTGCGTACGACCCTTGCGACCCTTTGTCACGCTGTCAGATCGCGCATCTCAAATTTAGCGCGGCTGACAGCCGTGTTAAATCCACGGTAAATTCAAGCGAATAAACAGACTTAATGTGAAAGCTCTGCAATCGTGACTCGCTGAGGCTTCCCATGGTAAGCAGAGATCCAAAAGGTGTCCAAACATACAATCCTTATATGAACTCTTACCAAGCTATATGAGACCGGCATATTTCATGTCGAGCGCTTCCCCGGAGCACCAGGGTTATTGACAATTCGCCTTGAATTCCTTTTCCTGAGTCCTAATATGAAGGGTCTGTGTTTCATCAGGCGCAGTCACTAGCATCACCGTGACCACACATGTAGTAAGGTATCTTAAGGTATGCCATTCCTTCATCAATCCTTCGTGAATGAGCTCAGACCTTGTTTGCATACCTACGTCACGCCAGCCAGTCTCATTCCCTTCATCCATGACCATGCCGATCTCTCGGTTTGAAGTCACTGGGCGGACATTCGTGATGCGAGATCTGTGCCCTAATAGTAAATCTCCCACGAAACTCAACTTCTGGGACTAACTGGGTCAAACTTTCCAGCCAATCGGACTGATGAAATATGGGAATCACCTGCGCGCTGTGTTTCATCCTTTAAATTTTTTCTCACTTGGAGGACTGGTTTTCAGAGACAGCCGCCATGGGTTCAAACACTACCCACACATGACTGCGGAGGTCGGGATGAAAATGTGCCCACCCTACTTCATCCAGTGACCTCTTCGCTTGTTAGTTATGGCACACCGCTTTTATGTCTCTAGTAGAGCCATGTCACAACCAAGATTGCAAGTGAGAATTCACTGACATGTAGATGAACACGTTGTCTGGTTCTGTACTCGGCCATCAGGTTTGTATACTCGGGGATTTTGTACAAGTATGTTCAGTTGTAGACTGCAGATTGGCAGCGAGGTAAGCAATTTACCCATAGTCTGTGTTCTTTCTTATCGAACGAATGGATTTGGAATGTTTAGAAATAGGAGATGTTCCAAACGACGCTGCACCAGTTGGGCGGAAACATCCCTTTCTCAAGAGGATGCTTCTCTGTTGTTCTGTCTTGCTTCAACCTTCTTTTTCTGGTTTCCCATACGTGTCTTTATCGGCATGGCTGGCGACCCTTCTCTAGCTTCCTACTTTCGGACAGCCCTCGGGCGCAGCAACAGAACCAAGATGCTTCCTATCTACTGAACCCTGGATTTTCCTCTATCTCGGCCGTGTTTTCCCCTGCTGTTCATGCATGCCTTCATCGTAACATCTCTCGACTTGATCGTGGGATATGTTGACTATCGTCAAATACCTTGAGTGGAAGGCTTAAATCCCAGCTATCCTGGACATGGGCTTCCAACGTTCTTCGATGCTCCTATTTCCGGTGCCTTTGCACCTCATTTTAGGCTGCTGCGCTTCACACCCTCAACTCAATTATAATACCGTCGGTATACTGGGCTCTTCTCACCCAACTACTGTTCCGTTCCTCCATCTGCAAGTCTTGCTCACACCTTCGAGGCCGAAGATATACCGCGCCCTGACGACGACTTGAAATACATACCTCCGTCACGCCATACACAAATACACCGGCGCTCAGGCGAAAATTCTTTCTCCTGCCAATCGAGCTCGATTCTTTTCCCACAATTGTACTCTCTGGACATGCTCCGTTTCAGTTCTCCCGGGATCCGGAAGTTCTTTCCTCGTACTAATGACTCGGACCACGATTCTAGGATGCATGTGTGATGTAAAAACCTTATTAACGACGGATTTTGTACGGGCTATCTGCACAAGAAGTCGTTCGAGGTTCGAGGCGACAAGTTCGAGGCAGCGGCGAGACTCATTATCCGAAGTCTCCGTGATTGTCTCGCGGGGGACTAGCCGCACTTAGGAATATTCCCGTCCCGTGTGCATTCGAAGTGTCTGTAAATATGTCGTTCAACTCATTGGCTGTGACCGTCGGAGCCTTTCAGTCGTACGCTTTCATCCAAACTTTACATAACCCTGGTGGAAGACGACAATTGGTTGGCTGGATTCAAGTTCAGGATTGGGTGATGGCATTGGATGGATAAATTTGTGACCGCACTGGACCCGTGGGTGCTTTTGACGGGATAAGGTGCTTCTTCGCACCCTTTTGAGGTTTATGCGGGTCCGGTCTCATTCGAGATTCAATAAACTCTGTCTATTGGATGGGACTTTGTGCGTTGTTGAGTGATCGCTTTTCGACTGACTTGCCTTTTTTTATTCTTTGTCTTTTGTCTTTTGTTATCTCTCGATATACCCGTCTTCTTGAGATCCTTCTTCATCTGTCGTCTAATGTTCTCAAACCTCTTCTTCGTTCTGGCGTTACACATTTGACGATTACATGCCATGTACTATAAGTCGGTAGTTTTTTGAACTTTCTTGTTCTCGAAACTTTAAACATAGGAATGCTTTGCCGTGACGTATATATTTAATGTTTTGAAGTTTCAGACAGGTTCGTAAGGCTTTGAGCTTCTAGGCCAGATTGCGTGATATCTCCGGCATTTGATGCGCATCGCGAGTGGGACAGCGCAACAGACTATGACTGACCAAATGCACATTTATTCCCGCGCGCGCGCCATCAGTCTCCGCGCGCGCGCTGCACATCAAAATTGGGATTTCATTGACTCCCACTGCACATCCTTCCATACTTGAAATATCAGCTCTTTTTTGGAATAAAACATGGATACATAATACTACATTAACCGGACTAGCACTCCCCAAGTGCGAAAGCTACCACTGGTTGCACATTTCTGTTTTTCCGGAGGTGACGGGCCGTGCTGCCGAAGGCTGCTCATTGTCGAGTTGGCGGGCTTGAATTCAAGCTCAAATATGAGGAAAGCAGAAGGTTTAAGCACCCTAACTTTATTATCTGCATAATATCTCAATAATTATATCTACAACTTGAAAGTGAAGGTAAATACCGGCCTCAGGGCCTCTCTCTTGCTAGAACTTGCCTACTTCATCTAGCGGTAATTCGTGCCTATACCTAGATTTCATATCATAGAAGCACACTGATTAAGTCTACAGTATAGTAAATTTAAACTATGTATTAAAACTTGACAAGGGGTGTGATTTTTAGGACTAGTAATTTAGTAGTAAAGCCAAGCTTCATTAGATTTTCAGCTGAATTTCAACTCAGGAACCCTCCAAAATGCGACCAAGAGAGCAGAAAGATACATGGAAGCATAAGAATGATTTAGTTATAGCAAGCTATGATGACCTTTGATTTAAATCTGCTTCGAGCCCTCAGCCAACCAAGCATGAATAAATTTATAAGTCTCGCATGTTGACCCTAGCAGCTGGATATATTATGTAGCTTGTCAATCAGAAATCTGACAAAAGAGCAAGTATATTCCAGTAATTATGTACTAGTTATGAGATATAACAAGTAAGACGACAGGCCATGGAACAGAAGGCCATGAATTTCTGAGTTAGAGGTGCCGCGCGCGCGCGGGGACAGTGTGGGAATAAATGTGCACTTGGTCAGTCATACAACAGACGGCTTGAAGTACTGCATAGGGAATCAGAGTTAAGCGACGCTGGTGAAGGTCTTCCGTCTTGCATGAAGGTTTTAAATGTGCAGAGGTCCGCGCCATTGCTAGAAGATGTGTCAGGGCGGGATTTCGAGTGCGCCACGCATCAGCATTCGGCCTTTTCTCCCCTTCTTACGCCTTCTTACGCTTGCACAAGCTAAAAAAAGTAAAACGTGAAACTGCCGATGCGGTAAGGACCCTGATCCCGCCATCAGAGATTCGGTGGCAGTTCCGTGACCGAGGCGCACTGGCCCGCAACCGAGATACTTTGGATTCGTATCTGACATCCTCCCTGAGCGCTACACATACTCATTGGCGTCAAAAGTCTGAAGGTATAATAACTTACTGTATTATGTATAGTCTACCAACTGCCCTCCCAATGGAACCTTCTTTATCGCTGGAGCTGAACCTTCTTTGTGGAGATAGAAAGCAATGGTTGTCAGATTTCAGCCGAAGCTACGGCACCTCAGCGTAGATCCTTTATGCACTGGCAGACATGTCGACTCCATCAGTATGTGAAGTTGAATACATATTCAAGTTTAGATTAGCGTTCTGGAACTTCAAAGCTTCATGGCTCACAGTGAGAAAGATTTACTGGACATACATACATGATGCCGTTATCCGCCAATGAAGCGAGGATTCAGCATTTCATCCGAACGTGCATCTGAACGTCTTCTTGAAATCTTCTGGTAAACTGTCGACCCCGTCGGATTATGGGACTGCATGAAGGGTATGTCGCTTCTAAAACATCGGATGCTTTACTACTCTTCCCATTACCTTTGTATCTCCCTCAGCTCGGGAGTCGACGTTCAAACTCAAACCTTCTGTCATTGAAACAAGCTCATGCGTGATATAATAGGAAAGTTTATCTGTCAGAAAAGTCTTGTTAGTCATCTGCAGTTTTTAAGTAAGTAATTGGTCTTGCATTCGACGTTGATCGATTTTGATAGTAGACAGAAGGTAGATAGGCGGCTGCAGATGGATAGACGATTGACCTTATCCAATTCTTTGGACTTTGAAGGCTGTCAATCGCATAGAGGGATGCTGTCGACAGTCGAATCAGTGTCAGACGTAGATAGATGGCCAAAGTAGACCTACATTTCATCTCGAATACTATCAAATCACTCTTCGAATTATTCTAGATGTTGCATTTGGTCCAACTCGTCTCAGGGCGCCGGAGAGCTACTAAGCGTCCATTGCGTTTTCCGTCGTTAGAAAGCTTGGTAAGTGTAAAATCAACAGTGCTCGGCATATAGGAGACACGGACGGGGGTATACTAACTCATCATTGTACTGGGGTTGAGTAGCTTTGGAGGTACTTACCAGCTCACTGGTTCTCAACGATGTTTAATCCCAAAAATAGCCTACTAAGACCCGAGACCCGAGGTTTTCCCGAAACTTAGCTCACATTTCATCCTTTATGTTTTGTGAAGAGTACGTAGTATCCCACCTGAATATTGCTCGGCCAGTTCACGGAAGACACGACGCCGAGGCGGGTTCCTTGGGCTTGGGATGCGGAGGTTGTCGTGAATGGACGGGTGGATATATGCGCGAACGAACTTGGGGAACTTGAGTCTGGCGGGAGGGGTTATGATTTTCGAAGGGTATACTTATGCGCGACTCTGTGGGATTGGACCATAAGTGATACAGGAATCCCATGATCAAGCCGCGTACGGACGCCGTGGAATTCAATTGCAACCATCGGGGGAGGCGCAGCTGCCAATAATTGAATTCGGAGGACCGCCTAATGAAATATTAATCTTACACTCCCTCTCTACTCAAAGGTGATGATATCGATGGACGCTATCGATGGACGGTTCGACCCGGAACAGGTCCTTGGGATGCTATCGCGATTTTGGCAACATACCAAGGCTTGGCGCATCTCCACCACCCACGGTGCATAGCTACATACTGTACGTCCCACATTCCAATCTTATCGTTGCAATCTCATGATCAGCGCCTTCCCAATGACGTCTCGACTAGCTCTTGGATCTGAACGTGTCCTGATTTCTATCTCGAATCTCCTTTCCATCAATTCGATCGAGTATATGTATGTACTTGCATTCAGTATCTAATTCGCCTCATCTCAGGTTGAAACATGGATGCGAAGATCTTCTGTTGACGATGGGCGGGTGTAACTTGTTATGTATCCCACGTACGTACTTATGTTTCTATGTTATTGATCCTGAAGTATGTATGGAAGAAGCGTTCGAGCGCTACTTAGCGAGACAAGAAGAAGTTCCTCCTGCTACTGCTACGTATACTTGACGACGCTAGTGCGTTTTGCATAATGATGAATTGCATTTGTATTTTGTCACTTGTGTTCTTGGTGCAGGGTGGATCCCATGCGAAATCACACACCCAGTTAGTCTAACGCGTTTTGGATGATCATCCGATCCCTGAATTTGATCATGCATGCACGCGAATATGTTGCGTTGCATGTCGTATGAATCTATGATTGATGGAGAGTGGACGTCTCGATGTATGAAGCAGATGGGAATCATGGGATGGGGTTTCTATTCGAGGGATGTGCTCACTGGGTACCGGTAATCGCCCGTAGGGGGTCAAGTTGAGTAACTCACGATGCACTGCTCTCTCGGAGTCGTACGACATAGATTTATCACCGCTGCGGACGCACTGCCTCACCGTGTCAGAAGGGAACGTTATTGTCAATCTTGCTGTGGGATTTTCACAATCTTCCCAGCTCGTTCGATGTTGGGACCGGAATCAACGGTAAGAGATTGGAATTAATTCGGGGGACACGAGGTGCTTCTTCTCGTCATTTGGACATCCATCATAAGCATGTAAGCCATAAAAAAGGACATACACATATGTCCATATATATAAAAACTCACAGCCTATTTCTATTGCTACCTTCCTTTTCCGGTCGACTGCGATTGGCTGATAGAGTCCAGAAAGGAATTGTTTTCGACGGAGACTGAATAAATAATTGAGTGAGGTGAGGCGTTACGTTACACAATAAGGATGCCGTTCAACTATCTCCGTACCTCCATGCTGCGGGGTGTTATCGCATACGGTAAAGGCTGGTGTCGGAAGATAGAGGGGAGCGGGAGTGGATGGCCGTGTCCGATGACCTTCCGAGGCTCGGGCGTGCATAAAGAGAACCCCCGCAGGCTGAGGTTTTTATATCGTGGCCACCCCAAATTTTTTAATATTAATTGCCTGAGCGCCCGTGTGATGACGTCACGGTCCGATGTTATTCGGGGGAGCGATTTGATCTCCGCTCGGATCTGGTGCAAATAGTTGATAAATAGGTGCAAACTGACGTCATGCCTGAGGTGGAAGGTTGAGGTTGGGGATGAAGGCAGGAAAGCTGAGGGGAGATCTTCGAGAATGGGATGAAGGTTTATGAAGACGACTATCTTTTTTTTTTGATGGAGGTCCGACGAAGAAGCGACCGAAGAATGGGAAGGATTTAGCTGTTGTCAAGGAGCGTGGGAGAGTGACGTCGTTGTTTTCGGGGTGGATGATTAAATAACTACAAGGCGTCATTCCCCTCTGGCCTACAACGACGACCATCGACGACTATAAACATGGGCGGAGACCACAAATGTCCCGTCTGCCAGGCTACATTTACCCGTCCTCAGCATGTCGCCCGACACATGCGATCGCGTAAGTCTAGTTCTTGGAGCGGATTTCGCACCAGAAACCCACACTCCACTCTCCTCCGATCCGCCTTTCTCCAAAATTCGCTCCGCTGCTGACTAGACCCTTTCTTTCTCATCTAGACACGGGTGATAGGCCCTACAAATGCCAGTATTGTGGAGATCAGTTCGCTAGGAGGTGCGTCCTATCTTTGGTCGGTCTCCGCGGGCGGACCGTATTAATTGTCTTGCTTTTTTCTTCCAGCGACTTGCTCTCGAGACATGTTAACAAGTGCCATGCCACCGAAAAACCTCTGCCTAACACAAATGCGCGGAGGAAGGGCTCTGCGTCTGCATCGCGAGCCACGACATCTAAGCAGGCATGTGACCAGTGTGTCCAGTCCAGTCTGCCTTGCGATGGTTGTAATCCTTGCTGTGAGTTTCTCTGCTCTCTTACCGTGATAAGTTCCTTTTCTCTCCCTAATTTATTTTATTTCATTTAAAAAAAGTCGTACTCATCCTATCTCTCCAGCAAAATGCGTAACGCGCAAATGCCGCTGCACATACGTCAAATTCCACCGCCAAACGGCGCCAGCGGGCCCAGGCCACGCTGCCCGCCCCTCTGTCCCCCAAAATGTCTCTGCGCTCTCCAGCGTCCCCGTGCCCTCCAATGCATCCTCATCCTCCTCGCGCGCCGGCGCTCTCGGCGGGCTCTACCACCAAAATCCCGAAGACGACTTCATCCTCGGCCCGCCGCCCTCCTCTGCCTCCTCCTCCACTATACCCACTATGGCTGAGACCCTGTATAACTCAAACTCGTTCGCTTTCCCGCCTTTGTATCCCCCCAGCACGAGCACCGCCAGCGGCGCAACGGGTGAGATGGCCGCAGACTCGATGGCGGAGTCGTATGCGGCCAAGTATCGTGCGCAGGCGGGTCTTTATGGACCAGGGCGCGGGGGTGGGTTGAGTACGGGGCTGACGCCGGGCATGTACGACCCACGAGCGGCGGGCCCGTCGTCGACGGCGGCGACTGCTGCCTCCTCGTGGTTGGGGTGGGATCAGCAGGACCCGGGTGATGCGTACCAGCAGCATCCGCACCAGCACCACCCCCAGCAGCAGCAACACGCACAACACGCACAGCAGCAGCAGAGGCATTCCGATCTGATACCTACGTCATCTACGTCCGCTTCTTCGTCCTCGATGCACGGTAATCACTTTTACCTTCCTAGCGTTAGGTATACGTAGCGCTAAAACGAGCTCTTTTTCTTCCCCTCCTCTCCTTCCTGCTTCCCTTCTCCTTCTATTCTTTCTGTTTTCTTTCTTTCTTTCTTTCCTTGCTTCTACGCCCCGTCTTTCATCACTATCGCTACATCGCTCGTGCTACGGATCCTCCTCGCTTGGTACTATGCTTTCGTTCCAATTCCAATTCCAATCATATTTCGCTTTCCTCCTCCCCCTCCGTCCCTCCGATTTTTAGATAAAAACCTTCAAGCTGAGCACTCAGTGCACCAATCGCACCGCCCGGTGCTCCAGCAACAGCAACAGCAACAACATCTACAGCAGCAGCAGCAGCAGCACCCCAGCGCAAACTTCATGCACATCTCCATGCCGTACCCTGGATATATGCTCTCCTCCGCGTCTGCGTCTACCTCCTCAGGCAACCCCGCCAACCAGGGCCCGAGCACCACGTCGAGTCGGCCCGGACGTCGACCGGCGCTGGTCATAGTCATGCTGGCCCAGGGGACGGCGACCGCCATGGCCAGCCACAGCGGGGTGCGGGCGATCCTCTGGACCTAGAGCACGCGCTGGATCATGGCGCGCATGCGGGTGGTGGCGCGCTGGAGTTTAGCGGCAGCGATCATGGGAGCGGGGCGGGGCGGAGTGTGGCGTCCAGCGCTGCGAGCTCGAGTGTGCATCTGCCTTTGTGGGGCGGCCATGGGGCGCAGATGCATGCGCACGGGCAAGGGCAGGGAGAGGGAGAGGGGATGTATAATGTGAGTGATGTTTCTTTGCGGGGGCGGTGGTGATTTGAGTGGTTTTTTTCTGAGTGCGTTGAGGATGGTCGAGTGAGGATGTTCGTTCTTCTTCTCTTTTTTTTCTGTGGTTTTACCTTGATTTTTTGGGACAGAGAGCCAGCCGGCCATGAACGAGCGTTTCTTGTTCTATGGCCACCCCAGTGCAATTTTTCTATTCTCTTCATTTTTCTATTCTATTCCCGGAGGAGAGGGTCATTTCGTGCATCTCGCTATATCTGGTTCCGCTTTTCGAGCCCCCGAGTGGAGTATTGGGATATTCTTATCACCGTATGCCGTAGCTGCGCATACATTGATCATACCACCTTTCATTCATGCCTCTGATTCCGTTCGCGTTTGCGTTTCGGTTTGGGTTTCGGCGCTTTTGTGATATTTGCGAGCTTTTGGATGAGGGTGGATCTTCGCGGATCTTGGAATTGGGGGAATCCCACCCTACGCTACGCTACCGTACCCTGGGTCGTTTGTTTGGGACTTTTTTGCACCCGTGCCGGCTGTTCGCTTTTTTGACTGAGGCTTCTAGCTCGAAGAACCTCTGCCTTCCTTGTTCATTTCTTTTGCCGTTTCTTTGTTTCTTTGATTGTTTGATCTGTTTTTGGCTTTCGGCAATTTTCTTTTTCTGTCTCAGGGTCTGTTGTCCCAGGCTCAGGTGGTTTGGCGCTCGGGGTGAGGTTGAGGCTCAGGCTCGGGTTCTTTTCGGAATTGAGTCGAGGATGGCTGGTTGCCTGACGTGGATACGTGGGTGGGTAGAGAGAGAGGAGGATACAATTTATGCGCAAGCGTCTTCTTCATTTTGCTTTTTTGCGGTTTAACGGCGGTCTGACGTTTTGCCCACCTGCGTATGACTGGGTTTGCTATCTTGAATTTGGTTTACGTTTGAGGTTCAAAGCGACTCGGCCGTAATTATTGTTCTCGGACCGAGGAGCGTTTTCAATTTAATCCCTTCGTGTTTCTTCGTTCCATTTTATTTTTCATTCTTCATTGACATTGAGTTTGACTTTTTCACTTCTTCCGTTCTTCACGGAGGGATGAAGCTTTTCGACGTGTTCGTATTGTTTGACTGTCTTATTCCGTGGTTTCCAGGCTCTTTTGGTCTGCCCCTCTTGTCCACCAGGTTGACGTGGCCATATGATTGACGTGCTCTTGGGCGTACTTGGCCAACGCGCCTCTTTTTTTGTCGCATTTTTTTTACGATTTTATCATCTCATTGTTTTTAATAGGGTGCTGACCATATTTTATTGCAGACTGGGTACCACCACCTTGGGAACCTGCCTGATAGAGCAGCAACTGCATCTACGTCTACCACATCGTCCTCGTCTTCTCGTCGTCATCAACAACAGAGAGCAACAGGCGGATATGACGATTGCACAGGCGGCGGAGGCGGAGGATACGCTCCGCACCCAGACGAACGACAAGGTACTTTCGCATCCTTTCGGCACCACTTCGAGCAACGCTGAAGTTCGTGCGTCTTTCCACCGGCGTTCAGCAGAAGTGCATTCGGCGTTTGGGCTAATGTCGTTGGATGACCCCAACGTTATCGCGGGCCTCGCTGCGGACGGCCAGCCATTCTTCTCGGACCCGGCCCAGGCGCACAACCAGGATATGGACACCCCCATGCCG
This sequence comes from Flammula alnicola, assembly GCA_015499995.1. Classification (NCBI taxonomy): domain Eukaryota; kingdom Fungi; phylum Basidiomycota; class Agaricomycetes; order Agaricales; family Strophariaceae; genus Flammula; species Flammula alnicola. The sequence continues at coordinate 67,807 of JADNRV010000179.1, read as the reverse complement.
ATGAAGCGCTCCTCTGGAATGATGCAGATGCCGTCGTTGGATGACGGCGTGGGCACCAGGACGAGTTCTGCTGGTGGTGCATCATCGATGACGTCAGCACTTGGTGATACGCCATCGAGAGAGGCAGACACTCGGGAACTGCGCGAGTTTTGGAAGCAGTACATGCGCACGCCGCTCTCTGGGCCTGGGTTCGATCTTGGCCCATCGCAAAGCTCGAATAACTCGAATGGGTCCAAGGTTTCAAATACTGCCTCCAACGTGGCTGCGTATAGGCGACCGAGGGTAGCCTCGTTGCCGAGTGCCAAGACGCCCGTCGTAGAGCGGGATCACCATGTGTACGATGGCAGTCATTGGCACTCGCAAGCACGAGGTCAAGGACAGGAAGTTGATGGTGGGTCGACTGCCAAGCTTGGACCCATGTCGTCTATGCGGACGACGCTGCATGGGGATCAAGAGGATCTGCGCTCGTATGAGGCGGCGGTGATGGCGAGAAAGGCGCCTACGATGTTGCATTTGCAGTTTAAGAGGCCGCCGAAGGGAAAAGGTAATGCAGGGATTGGGTTGAGTGAGGGTAACGTGTGTACCGTTCTTGGTGATATCTTTCGATCGTTGTTGCTGATTTTTTCTGCTAGTTTGGCTCGAGACCCGATAGTGCAGTCGAGGCGGGCCCCATGATCTCTCAAACCTCGTCCTCTTCCTCGCTGGCAAATGCGTTCGGAGGTAATAATTCAGCGAAGAATGTCAGCTCTAGCCAACAGCCGCAACCGTCTGCGCGGGTGACGTTTGCTAGTCGGCCAAGGAGGAGAGCGCGAGTCCTGCGCTCTCTTCTCGAGCCTCGTCTTTCGATGGTGATGGAGATGCAGGCGGGAATTCCCCCGATATTGATTCAGCAAGGCCTTCTTTCAAGCGTCTTCCATCGCAGACACTCGGTCCGGCCAACTCCAAGCGAGCATTCTTGGGGTATGGAGATGACGAAGAGCGTATTGCCGGCTGGGGATCTGATAGAGAGGGCAATAACGTTACCACCAACACCTCGAACTCGACTTCGACGGCGAATATGGAGCGCGGTCTCGGCGGCATCAGTCATCCTGATCGAGTTGTGGCGAGTTTGGCGGAGAGGAGGCGGAGGATGAGTGCTCCTTCAACGAGCCATTTTCCGTTGGACCCAAATGCGGGCCTAGTTCATCATCAGGGCCAAGGCCAGCAGCACCAGCAACACCAGCAGGGTCAACAACGACTACCCCAGCAAGGACAAGTAAAGCACGAGTCGTATGTTGCTGATGTGCCGGCTGCTGGATATGCTCCTGGAGCACAGGGAGCTTGATGGATTGGGTGTGAACGTTTTCCTGAGTGATTTATTAGAATGGTGTGTTATTTTTCCAGTTGGAGTGTCTTTCCGTGTTTGAGTCTGTGCTAACGACGTGTATAACGCAGCTTGCCAATGTTCCGTCAGTATTCTCGCCCACAGACATTATAGTCCATGTTCTTTCCCCCTTTCTGCTGTCTCTCTGCTTGCGTTACGTCATGTCCATCACTATTCGCCAGTTCCTGCCATCCGTCTATACTACTCACGTCCCCCGCTATCGCTTTCTTTCCTGTTTTCCCACTTTTCTCGTTCCCTCCTTGTCGCGCTTTCGATCTGGCCCTTCGTACTCAATAATCCTCCATATCACCGCTGCCTCTATCCTCCAATATCCAGCGCCCATAATTTCCAGAACGCCGCGTCACCTCGAATATGATGAACCAACTTTCAGCCTTGCCTCGATATCGATGATATCGATATTCTCAAATGTAGCCCTGTTCCCACAGATTCGAATTTACCCAAAGCCGAATCCGTAGCCCTACGACATAACACGTAACGGAAATCTCCAGAACGTTTTGTATAACTAGTCCCACTGCTTGCCAGCCAGCTTGACATTGAATGTTTGATACGTATGCTCTACGTATGGCGATAGCTAGCTTCGTTGCTCTCTACTTATTTGCACGCGCTACCTTGTGTATATGTACGTTTTTCTGCGTATACTATGTATTTGTGTATGTGCTTATTATATCGATACGCATGTTGATCGTTGCAATGTGAGCCTCAAGGCGCCATTGGCCAGTAGGATGAGAATGACTTGCGTGTGAGTGTTTGAGATGGGTGCATGAAACGCGGGATAGAATTTGGCCAATAGGAAGGTGAGGATACTGTGCTGCGTGGAAGTCGAGTTATAAATTACTTGCCGTGAAGCCACCTATACCTATACGAGTACCGCTGGCTATATACTGAAATTAAGAGGACATCGATTGGTTCGTGGATGAACTGCGAAACCTTTAATTTCTCATGGATGATCTCAGAGGACCATCGGCGCAATACACGGCTCTCCGTGTCCCTTTACATTATCAGATTAGATTGCATTCTCTCGTATCCTTCCCACGGTCTGAACATAACAAGGGTTTTGAAGACGCCATAAACGTGTGATTCGACGCAAGTTAGCACATCGACCGAATAACCAACCAGCGTAGAAGTCCAATGGAATATTACTACAACTATTCTCAAACGCACAGCGTCATTCGGAACGAAGAATCAACTCTGCCTCAGTTCGAATGCCCTTGAGCCCATCCTCGACGTCTGAATGTCTTCCTGCGGATCCCGAATGTCATAATCAACCACTGCTGGGGAGTCGGACGGTTGAAAATTATGGATCTTTGCCCGTGCCACTGAAGGAACGACAACATAAGCGCCAGATCGGTGTCTTCTCTGCTGTGTTCATCATCTTCAATCGCATTATAGGGACCGGGTATGTGCAACTTGAATGGAAAATACGTACATACAACTGATACTGAGACGTTGGACAGGATCTTTGCGACCCCTAGCACGATTTTAGGCTTCAGTGGCAGCGTTGGCCTTTCTTTGTGAGCATCTCAGTGGTTTCCTTGCACTTAGACTTACAGCTCGTTCAGAGTGATGTGGTTAATTGGGGCATTCATCGCGGCATCGGGCATGCAGGTGTACATTATATGGGGAACCGTACGTTCAAGCAGTTTAGGTTAACTTCTTGATACTCGAACTTACGATCTTATGCAGGCACTCCCTCACAACGGCGGCGAGAAAAACTATCTCGAGCATCTTTTTCCATCCCCTAGACGACTCATCACGTCTATCTATGCCGCTAACGCTGTCTTGCTCGGTATGTCAACCTACCTAACATCTCTATGATCCCTTTTCTCATGATAACTTCTAATATAGCTTATGCCGCCGGAAATGCGCTAGTATTCGCGGAATACACCCTAGCATCTATCTCGTCCCACCCCACACCATCGCAATCACTACTCTCGCCAGTGCGCGTCGTAGCTTTTTTCTGCCTGACAGGCGTGCTTCTCCTGCACGGCCTTCACATACCCTCTGGTCTCCGACTCCAGAACATCCTTGGCCTCTTGAAAGTCGGGATACTCGTCATCGTTGTCGGAGCTGGGTATGTTGCCCTCACTGGGACCTTGCAAGAGGGTGTCGAACGCCCAGGGAATTTCGACAGCTGGGAACAGATATGGGCGGGTTCGAAGACGGGTGGAAACGTCCTTTGCGCGTGTCTGTATAACGTATGTCGCGTGTCTCTAAACCCGGTGCTGCCCCACTGACGGTTTATTCAAGGTTATCTTCTCCTATATCGGCTTCAGCAACGCCAATTATGCGCTATCAGAGATGCACAACCCAGGTCGGACGCTGCGCATTGCAGGCCCGCTCGGTATAGTGACTGCTACCATCTTCTATCTTCTGTGTAATGTCGCCTATTTTGCCGCTGCGAGCAAAGAGGAGATAACTGGATCGGGAAGACTCGTCGCTGCGCTCTTGTTCAAGAACGTGTGGGGAACAAGAACCGAGAGAGTACTGAATAGCTTCGTTGCGCTTTCTGCTTTAGGGAATGTGCTCTCGGTGGTTCGTCCTTATTTTCGAGACCTCATTGTCCCTGAATTCTGACATGTTTGTTATTCAGTCCTTTTCCCAAGGTCGCGTTAACCAAGCGCTCGGGAACGAAGGTGTCCTTCCCTTCAGCAAATTCTGGGCATCAAATTGGCCTGCACGAGCTCCTCTCGCTGGTTTAGGCCTTCGTGAGTTCCCCTGCCCTGTGTCTCATTCCTGGATCTTATATCTTGCATCCAACATTAGATTGGGCCGTGTGTATTATAGTCATATTCACACTTCCCGCAGGCGATGCTTACAACTTTGTCATCAACGTCGTGCGTATATAATGCTGCCATCTACTGTATTTCATACCTTTCTGATGATAATATTTCGCTAGATCTCCTACCCGTTGGCAGTGATTAACGCGACGATCTCACTCGGGTTGATATACCTTGCCCTCCGCGATATTGATATTCCTGGTTTTGAACACTTCAAATCTTCGAGGTCCACCTCGCGTCTTCCTCATTCCTCCAACCCGACGTTAGTGTCACCAGCAGAATATCCAGCATCTCCACCTGCACGTAATCATTACTTAACGTTCTCGCCTACCCCTTCTCTCATTCTACCTGCCTTGATATTCGGCGGGGCCAATATCTTCCTCTTCATCGTTCCACTAACGAAGCCGCCGCCTGGCGTCGAGCTCTACGAGCACCTCCCGTATTGGACGCATGCTCTGGGGGGGTGGGGGGTGTTTCTGATAGGTGGGCTATGGTGGTTGTATCATTATCGTGGTAGAGATTAAGCAGTAGAGGCTAGAATTTATCATCTTTCCTTTATCCGTGTGTTTGCGATAAGATTAGATAAAGAAATCGATGTGATTAGTTCGTAATTTTAAATTACGCTGCCTCAGTGCACGGCCCACGCGTCGTCTGCAAGTCACAACTTTCCCAACTCTGTGTATGAAGTGCGCATCAACATTTCCTTCATGTATATTGTACTTACCGATAGAAATACAGAGACGTATGGGTTACTCACTTGTCTCGGGCCCGACCTTTTCCTCAGGACCCGCAGTCAAGGCTATCGCGTCTGCGTTTCTCCAGTCCAAACTCTCCGTTGACGCCTCGTCATTGGCGCACAAGTCGGGCTACATGTCTGACACGCGTGATTACGCGTATTGCTCCCAATCTCACGTTCGTCTACTTCATTTTTGATATTCCTTCGTTACCCATCCTACCCTCAAGCGGCGTTTCCTTTACGAATGCAGTGGCGAATGTGGGATTAATGAAGACGGCAAATTGTTGTATTTGGGTCTTCTTTTGTCAACCCGAGTATGACCTTCCTTCTCTGCCCTTCCTCCGTCTCTGGTGTCTAACCTCAACTTTGCTCTTCCAGATGTCGAAGAACGTCTCGGAGGAAAATAACTTGCAGGGTTCATGGGCAGCGCGTTTACTTTCCAGCTTTTCGAACGTGCAGGGAGCAGGGACGGGCATTGCGGCGGATCCTGTGGTAGTGAGCGTACAGGCAGGTAGGGCGGGGTCGAATAATGCTTTTTTCACGAGGCCAGCGCAGTACGTTTTTTTTTGTATTCATGTTCGTTATGGCTGATGGGGGATGTTATGGTACAGTGGCTCGCATGGCTTTTCTACTCTGCTTCTTTGGACGTACGCTGCCGTATGGGCGATCTCTTTTTTCGTATATTATGCACCGCGCTTATGATCTTTTTGTTTGTGGAACAGCCGAATCTTGACGGTGTCATTAATACTTAGTCTTCTAGCCAGACTACGATATATGTGATGTGTCGATCACGATATATGTAAATACTATCGTAGCACGATATATCAATCGCTTGATGGGAGATGTTTCGGGGCGGTGTTTGCAAGACCCTGAATCCTCCCTCAGACCATGAATCCTCCCTTATTCAACGCGCAAGTGTTGTTTAACGCCAGATTGCCTACCATTCAAAGCTACTTTCCTGATTCTCCAAATAGGACCACGAACCTTGTATTCCGGTTTGGCGGACGACACAGCGGCGCATGGTGCGTTTTATGCGCCTTTCCGCTACTTTATCTTGCCTGATTTCTTCATGTTCCTTTTTAATAGATTTGGGCGAAGCTTGAGGTAATATATTGCACAAGCTTGTCGCTGCATTAGCCCATGCCTATGGTTAGACATCTGCCGCTATGTTCGATCCGTTAGGTTCGAAACGGAATATCGTGTTCCTCCGTCTTTTCATGGACGCACTTCCATTGCAACCGTGTAACCCGACATGTAGGTCTTCATCACATGAACCATTTATTTTCGAATTGACGTTCAGGAAACTGAACAGTTCTCCATGCTTGAGATGCCATCATCCGGGCTGCTCGTGTGCAGTAGGGCAATGAACGTTTGATGTAGGAGTTCTTTCCTGCTCGAGGCTTGGGCATGAGCGCGCAGTGTTTCGTGGACGACGACGATATCCCAGAAGACTGTATGTCTCTACCTATTAGCCCCGTAAGAAATGTCGTTTCCGAGAAAGCGTGTATCATTAGAGCGCGAATGAATTCATGTCATTACTTCCAAGCTCAAAGACGGGTAATCCAGGCAAATAAGGCGACAATTGGCAAGAAGTTGGAGCATGGCCACCTCTGGTTTCCCCCTCAGAAATCTTTACCCGCACCTTTCTCCATGCCCCATTCGTCTTCCTCTAGAAACGAGCCCTCATCTCTCCCTTGTTTCGCATCTTGCAATTCGTTCCGCAAATCCGTCCCATCCACGGCTTGGTTGATCAGGCCAGTATCAGACTCGCTTCCTGCTTTGGCGGCGGCATTGCTATCCGCGCTGGTGCCAAAGGCATATCCGTCCCTCGTTGAGCTTTGTTCGACCAGATTTTGTCTGGGGTGGCTCCGTATCCTCCAGAAGTTGTAGCTATAAGCAAAGAGATCTTTAGCATAGCTTGTGCTACGAATATCCCTGAAGGCGCCAAGGAATAGGTGATCTTCTGTACGTACAGTCTTCTGTCAATGGGTAATTCCCTGGCATGTTCTCCGCCCCGTCCTCTCGTCCGTGTTTATCCTCTCCATCTCAGGTTGGTTCCTCGTTACCGCTATTGTAAACGTTCAGAAGTCAGGAATTCAAATCAAATGTTGGGAGTAAGGAGGCGGCAACGTACGATCTGGTCTGCCTGGCTTGGTATTGGGGTCGCTTCTGAGGCTCATTGTGTACTGAAAGATATCGATGTAAGATATAGAAACCGAAAGAAGAGTGTTGTGCGCGTTGAATGCAGTCGTGCAAGGAAGAGGTCGGCCCCAATCCTTCAGTGACCCCGAAGGATGTGACGTCATATATTCATAGGCCTAGGCATATTCAACTTTGACTTTAGCGCTTGAGCGCACTACTACTACCGGTACAACTATGGATATCTTTTCCGGAAACCAGACAACTTCCTGGTACAAAAAATACAGATGCACAAGAAGAGACTCAAAAATAGTACATTTTTCAAGAGTCGCGCAGCCTGAGGAACACAACAATCGGAATACGGAAAGAAAATCATATTTCCCGCAGGATCGGTTACAGGGCATTACGTTCTTGGGCAGTTCCAATGGGGGAGACGAGGGAAACCGCACCATACGTGCAAGACAGTCCGGCTTCATTTCCAAAGGCCCCGGTATATGGTGTTGAGAAATTATTGCGGTCGGTCAACGATTTGATCCAGACAATGGGAATAGCATCTCTGACTTCGTCCTGAATATACTCCGAGGCACTCTTCGGGCCGCTGTCTGCAAAGTCATACACGTATACCCCGCCATATTCAGATTTGACGTAATGCATGAAATCGGTATCTTCCCCAAGTTCGAATTCAGTGAGCTCCGGAAAATTAGTGAGCGAGTTGAGCAGGCAATGGAGGTTTGCATGAGTAACGCTTGGCCTGTAGGAAGTTTTGAGAGATAATTCGAGAGAAAGGTCGTTGCAGATGCGTTGAAGCACAACATCGCTCCCTTTGAGGCCCCTCGCAAGGGTGGATAGCTCCGTAGTCGCAGGATTGATCGGATACCTATGTGACAGACCGAATCCGATAAATCCTCCCATGGGCAGGAACTCGGGATCCGCCAAAAGAGCTGCTAATGCGGACTTGAACCCAAGCATTGATAATAGGCAGTGAAGGTGGAGTTTGGTCTTTGGGTTATAAGTGAGCGTGATGCGATAACCTGAGGTAACGACGGAGACTTCATGCTCGACGTCGCTGAAGAATGCAACAAAAGCGGCGTGCAGATCAGGAGGTCGAGAAGAGACGAGATTTTCAGTATCGAAAGTCCGTTCCTTGGCTTGGTGGGGGAAAATGAGAGACCCGTCCTGATGGGTAGGATGACCACGAGAGAGCCAACATGGTGTCACTACGTGGGGCATCGACGTGAGCTTTGAAGGATGACTCCGGTCCTAAACGGCGTATGCATTCAGAGAAAGGCATAAAATACCATATATATTGAGCTTGTCGAGCTCGACATTGATAGCTTTGTCGATATTTTGACCTCGAAGAAGGTTTTCACGAATGGCATCGATGATGCCAGATGTCAGAGGAGAGAAGAGGATCGCAAAATTCGTAGGATCTACCTTGCAGTTAGGATTCGCCGATAAGGTCCTCCTTATTCAGCCCGAAGGACGCCCGAGAGAAAGATACTAGCGTAGTATCGGTGATGTTGGCAAAACCGGCAAAGCTGGCACATTGTGTAACTAGTTTGGTTCAGCTTAGTATCTAGGAACAGAATTTGATGTGTTGCCCTCGTCGACGGTCGTCTGCCTTATTAAGTTGCAATCCGCCAGACGGGCATCGAAGGTATTGAGGTATGTTCAAGGTTGGCTTTAGCTGAGATTGTCCCATTATGCCGTTGGTCTCGAAGTCGACTATTTCTTCCTCGAGTCCAGATCATGAAGCTTTGAAGGCCTGCGCCGATTCTGATAGGCCCACAGCACCATTCACGTTGAGTTGCCAGACTTGGACGAAGTGGTAGAAACGAGAGAGCTACTCTAGTCTCGGCCAAAAGAAACAGGATACATAAATCGTCGCGATAGTACTGTACGTGATCCGGTGGCAGTTTGCCAAGGGGCAGTGGCAAGATCTGCAGATTGAAAGAGCGCTGCGCGGCAAACTGCGGCACAGCGTGTATTTTTAAACGTCGCTTCGGATCCCGCAGCACAGCCTCATTGAACCCATCAGGCCAACGTTACCCTGTCCCATTACTTTCGGATTCATTATGCCAGCAAATTCACCCAGCAATGATATACCTAAAGATCAATATCAACACTACATCCCTCGTTTTATTCTTCGTTACTTTCAAGATGCTCAAATCCAGCCTAGGTGCGTGCTCTACCTTTCTCGATCACAAAATAAGCGCCCAACAAGTACGTCGGACAGGAACAAGAAAGAGCGACAAAAGAACTTCCACAAGGCTCAAAAAACTGGAATTGATAAAGACACGATCCTGGTGTATGACATCCCGAATCAGACATTCGAGCCTCAGCCGGTCGGAAAGGTCCACGGGATCATCAACATGTATCGCGATCACCGTAATACGCAGAACATGGACCATCTGGAGCAGGGCCTATCTCGGCTCGAGAATGACGCAGCAAGAGTTATTCGGAGTATCCACCAGGCTATCAATGCCAAGCGGGATGTCGTTACAATGAAAAGGAAAGAGCTGGTGACCGTGCGCAAGTTCATCTACCTTATGCACTATCGACGAACATCTCTCATCCCATCGTACTTTGACGAGAACGATCCAGACAGTGGCCCGCTTCGTGAATATTACAAATTCCTTCAGAAGAAATACGGCCTTCGTACCCAGAATGACATATTTCTATTCGGGATGAAATATATTCTCGAAACATCTCACCACGAGATGGTGAATGTTGCGGAGGCATTGTGGGAGAAGTATGGAAAGAAGGAGTTTGTAATGATGTTGCAAACAAGAGTGGATCCCGAGATCATTGATAACTTTTTTGCTGTTGACTATGCGGCTATGGCCGATAGCTTGTTCCTGAATATATGGCAGGCCGCAGAAGGCGAAGAATTCGTTGTCGCCGATAATTCCTTTGGATTGTGGGAAGGGGCGATCGATGGCCAACCCGCGATACACCGACTCTTCATCGTCAGTCCAAAAATAGCACTCATATTGCGCCAGACCATTTTCGCCAACGAAGTCATGCCCTCGTTACTGTCCCAGGGAGCTGTAGTGAACAGCAGCCTTATCGACATTCCTTCAGTTCCAGCGTCGTCGACGTATGCCAACTTTACCCGGCCTCGCGGAGACGCCGAAACTGTCATGCGAGCTTTGGCAGTCTACCGAGTAACTCCAGCGGCTCAAGAAGACGGGTTTAGGTTCAAAATTATTACGCTCACAATGAAACAAACCCTTGCGCTCAACCACGTCGTTCTGTTGAATGTTCTAGATAGCGGAAACGTCACTTTCGCTTCACCGGCCGCTATGCAGAGGACAGTTGAATCCTATCTTCAATCACCAACTCCATATTTCCATGAAAAGAAATACCTCTATCGTGGTCTCTCCGGTATCCTCTCGGAATATGTTAGCGTCTCAGCAGGCAGTTCCTTGACTTCGCCGAACCCTCGTTCCGGTATCAACGTTGTTCTGGACTCTATCAAAAGTGGTGCAATCGAATTCGCGTCCACATATGATAGGGGCTATCGTGTGTATCACCTTGCCACGGATGACGTTCCAAAATACAACGAAGCAACATCGGAGATCCACAAAATGGCAGCAAGAGCGATCTTGAAGATGAAGGAAATTCTCCCACCTCCGCCAATCCACCACCGAGGACGATACTTTCAGTCCTTAAACACCCTCGTGAAGAGACTTCCGAAGGAAGAATCTGAGCTTTTCTTCGCCCTGATCGGCTACCACTGGCAGGTCGATGTGCTGGGAGTGGGGCCGACAAACTCTGATCTCGCAAGTCGAATCAAGTATGAGGCAGCTATAATTGGATTTACACACTGGCTCTCCGAACATCACAATTTCCTGTTGTTCGAGCGTCTCTTTCCTTGGATGAACGTAATGGTGTGAAGCAGATTTTGCACCGTCAGCGGCGGCAGGGAAGGTTGTTGGTACATGCCACTTTTTTTGATACCCTTTCATGACGTTCGAATTTGACATTGCTTTCCATCTTGCCTGTACATTGAATGAAGTAGGAAATCCGCTTCCTCTGAATATATCATGTGTATGTATGTTTATCTCCCCGAGCTAAGGCAAACTTTTCTCCACCGTTACCCTGAACTATTGTCCAAACACTCGTGCATCCTCAGAAAATGCCTGCAAGAACCTGGTTTTTCGAGGACATCTAACGGTTATTGTTGGGTACTTGACCGGGGAGTGACCCTAAATAAATACGCGACTGGGGGTATCAAGTGTCCTCGTTGTCAAATGAATTTTCATGAGATATTCGATATTCTGCTTCAACTATACAGACTAAGTTCGTACAGAGTATTTCGTGAACACAATTTAGGTAACAGTATGTATACATTATTCTTTATCTTCCAAAGTTGAAACTTTTCACGCGCACGACAACCTCCCACACTGTACGCAACTGGTCCTGATTCCATAATCGCAAGTTTGGCCAGTTAGGCGATTGCACTCGAAGACATGCCCATTAGTGCATGCTGGGTCAGTAGCTTGGTTACCGCAGAATAATTCCTGAATTCTGTTGCAGAAGCACCTGGGGGATAGAGTGCATGCGGCCTGGGTGTGATTCGTTAGTCCTTCGTTTGGAGATCGATAATAGGATAACGACATACAGCCGCACGAGCGACAGCCTCAGGAGCGACCGGGACGGGATCGGCAACGTCACCAGCTGAAGCCGTCGCAATGATGGCACCGAAGACCAAGGTGACAGCAGAAATGACCTAGATTACAAAAGGTTTTCCGACGCTCTCAAAAGCTGCTTTTAATACGTTTGAATATATTCACCTTCATGGTTTATAGATGTGAAGATGTTGTAAGGAGTAGGATAGAAAAATAGGTGGTAGATCAAGTTCGGAATGCTTGTTTGACCTGACAGTCGGAAAAAAGATGGGCGATTGAGAAAAAGTCTCGAAGCACCCTATGATTGAAGACCTCGTGAAGCAGGTTTGACAAATGACGTAAAATTTGGGGGATGATTGACTCGGATATCGATCTCTGTAACAAATACCATCACGCATCACGCACCACGGCACCACCACGCATCCTCGTATCTAATCTTATCTTCGTAAGCTCCTATTTGTTTCATTATCTACTTGTATATAGCTTCGTTCAATTGCCCTAGCCTCCGTATTTACTTACTATCCCTTGACTCGATATTATGACTATGTCTTTGATTATTTGACTCCTTTCTTGACTTCTTTCTCGCCCCCTTATGATTAGTTTTGACTCTGTAATCCCTTGTAAAATGACTTACTCAATACGCACCCATAGCGGGTCCGTCTTCTCGCCTCCGGACTCCCTTTTATTTACATGACTCGGGTACTCTTAGCTTAGTATAAATAGTTGACCATTTGTACAGGATTTGATAGTCAATCATACAGTTTTAACCTGTTCACTTTGATTCTCGCGCTATCTACAACCGTGTGCCAATTCGCCTCTCAGTGACTCCCACGCCTCTGAAACCTCCCAATCTCCAAGCATGAGGGACATGTATCTCGCTTGAGTGGGCTGACCTGGGCGATGTGACTTGCATGGCCAGGCGCCCGTCAGTTTGACGTCAAGAAGTCTTCATCTCTTTCCATTTTCTTGCTGCGTTAATATATTTACGAACTGTTTAAGAACAGGGGCCATTGGATAAAGAAAACTTCCGAAAACTCCTCACAGAGTGGGATGTCCAGTGTGACCGTCCATTTGCGTCTGCGGAAAAGCCTGCCGTGATGAAATAGATGAAATATATGCATCAGGCTACAAGGCATTTGAAATTTGCTAGTATCAAGTGAAGTGCTATTCCTTGTTAACATGGCTAGATATGGCGCAAGGAACAATGGCGGAGTCCTGTCGAGGTTGAAGAAACATCTCTCAACTGGAGACGAACGTAGCTGACTGAGAAATGAATACTAACGCTGATGTTCACGTCTGGACTTTGAAGATCGAACATTGAACATTAGAATGGAAGCTTCAATAGAAATAATGAAAATCAGAGAAGGTCGGTGACGATCATGTCTTCTGCACATCTCAGGTTTCGCCGAGTTTTTTGAATTCACTACACCTCAGGCTATTTTTGTCATACATATTCATAAGGCGCACCGCATCGGGAAATTCACATTCTATTCCGAGCTTTGCGGACAATCTTCAGAGATCCGTTTCAAGCTTTCAAATGTCAAGTGCCGCTGGGGGAGTGCATTCGGGAATTGGAATTTACGGGGGAATGACGGCGATCATTACGGTGGGAATTACGGCGGCAACTTCCGTCCCCTAACTGAGGACGCTCGCCTAGAGTCATACAGGCGCGCATTTCACCTCAGAAGGCGCCGACTGACGCCCATGAGAATATAGGGGCAATTACGCGGCAGTGAGCAGTAATATACCGCTTTCGTGTCTTAAACCAACGGAAAACACAAGTAACCCAAGATGGCAGACAAAATATAATTTATCTGATTTCTTATGCTCGATTATGAGATATTCCACTATTTAAGTATTTAAAATATCAACTGGAACGGCCGTCACATATATCTTCACGGAATGTCTCGTCATCGCAAAGCGAAGTGGATTTACAGCAGTTCCGGAAAACCTTGAGAATCCAGTTTTTTTTCGAAATGCGCATGTGCACATGCGCACGCGTGATTCCCTTTTTGGGAATGGTTGGATTTGGACATGGGCTGGCGATCAATGCCATTCTACGCGTCTTGTTCAACGCGGTTCGGTATAATAATCACTCTTTACCACATCTACAACAACTATTATTCTGTCAATCTTTTCACGCCATTTCTATTCATACACAACCTCAACATTACTATGGTCTACCGTCATATTAGCGCCGATTTGAAGGAGTGTGCACTTAGTCTTTGGGAGAAAGGCTGGGATGTCGTGGATATCGTCAATGTGTTGAGTGTTTCCTCCGCGAGCATTTATAGATGGCAAGCTATCTTTGATGAACATGGATCAGTCAATCGACCACCGTCTCCTCTTTGTGGGCGTCGTAGGATTCTCACACGCGCTATTCTTACCTCGATTCATGAAATCTACCAAGAAGCTCCCGATTTGTACCTCGATGAACTTATTCTTTGGCTTGCAACTCAACACGACATTATAATATCAAAATCCGCTCTTCAAGAAAACTTGGAACAGACTGGCCTCACTCGGAAGGTCATGCAGAAGATTGCAGTTGAGCGTGATGAAGAACTCCGTGAACAATGGAGGGAGCTCTTGCAATCTGACCTATTTTGTGGGGATGGTTCCGAGCATGTTGTTCTTGATGAGACCAGCAAAAACGAGCACACGTTTGCACGGCGTTATGGACGGGCACCTCTATCAGAGCGAGCACAGCTGAGAGATGTCTTTGTCCGAGGTGATCGCTACTCACTCGTGGCTGCGATGACGACCGGGGGTTACATTGCTGCAAAAGTTGTACCAGGTTCATATGATTCAATGGAGTTCTATGATTTTGTGGCTGAGGATGTCGTAAGTAATTGCTTTCTATTTCTGATACTGACTTATTCTCTAACGAATATGTTGATCTATAGTTGCCTCAAATGAATCCCTATCCCGCGGAACGATCTGTCCTCATACTCGACAACTGTAGAATACATCATAACGATGCCCTGGTGGACCTTGTCCGAGCTGCAGGTTGGTTATATCTAATATTTGTGCTTCATTTCCTGAACGATATCACATAGGCTGCCTCATATTATACCTTCCAGCATATTCACCAGATTTGACACCGATTGAAGAATCGTTCAGCGCACGTACGACAGTTTTTTACTCTAAAAAGTCTTCAATTTCTAAAGTTTATACTCGAAATAGTGAAAGCCTTCCTTCGGCGGTATGGAGAGAGAATACGGCGGGAGGAAGATGCAGTTGCAGCCCTCCTCGAAGCATGTGGTTGCATTACTCCGGCTCATTGTATGTCATGGTTCAAACACGCTGGTTATATTCATTAGAAGTTGTACACAAAGGAACGTAATGAATTAGAATGTACAGAATCGAAAGATGAATCTGATAGAACTATTCCGGAGCCCATTTACCATCCTTGGCGTCTTTCAAGAAGACACGGTGCGCATCGAGAAATGTTTCCCAGCCCATGAACGAAAACCCACACCCATCTTTCCATTCAGAAGCAGGCATCTTCTCAACGACACGGTTTCCAGGACGATACTCGAGCTTCACAAGCTTTTCCTGGTCGCTATCAGGAATGTCATAGCGTTGACAGAATGCGGCGAGAGGGATTTTCAAGCGTAGGGCAGTCTTGGGTGATTCGAGGACAGGCGGAGGATTTGCTGCCAGTGGCGGAGGCGGTGACGCTGGCGGTTTTGGATAAAATTGTGGAAAGGGTGGATAGCCGAACATTGGTGGATAGGCGTAAGGTGGCGGAGCATAGGGATAGGGATAAGGAACAGATGTTTGACATGATGGGGAACGGGGGGTGAGGTGATGAGACGGGGCGGTGTTCTCATCTTGTCTGGAATGTGCAGGCTTGAGTCGGTGATCCATATCAAAGTGCATTGATATGGGCGGTTGGTTGAGCGAGACCCCAGCACTTCCCAAAGACTTTGAAAATGTCAGAAAGAATAAGAGGTCTAAGCGTAGATAACATACCAATGAATTTGCCCAAATCTTCAGTTTGAGGTCCGTCAAATCCCAATAAGATCCCTTTTGGTGGAAGACTCGTTTTCCTGGGAACAGCGCTGCATGATTATTGACTGGATATTGGGCCTTGAGATCATGAAGATGATCCACCGATTTCGTTTCAATGGCAGCCTAAACATAATAGCAGTATAAGAAACAAGAGAAAGGTAAACGGAGCCAGTGAAGAACTTACGATTTGAGCTTTCGCGGATAGTTCAGATGGGACCGTGCTCGCAAATTCATCGTAGAAGTCAAATGGCATATCAACATAGTTGCCGTCGCCAGTATCCCATGTCTGGCATGCAAAATTAGCTCTCAAGCTTGAAGGAAAGGATGAAAATACATACCGTAGCATCCTGCGTTGGGGGCGGCATGTGAATGGTAATTGCTCGGTCTTTGGTACGTTCTTTCAAAGACTCTTGCAATGCCTCATACCCCATGGGCGTGGCAACACTCTTCTTTCTGTCATTGACTGGTTTGTCATATTTCCACTGAAGATGGGCGAGCGGGAGATTCTCAGGGCGGCAGGGAAGGGTCTTGGCGAGGAGGCCTTTGAACGTCTCATAATTGGCTTCGATGTCGAGCCAAAATGGACCTCGGTGGGCAGGAGGTCGGGCAGAGACTCCTGTTGCCTTTGTTTTTGGTCTTGAACCAGGAGTGGCAGGGGCTTCGACAATGATGTATACCGCAACGCGATCTTGCCTTGGTTGTTTTGCAGCTGGTCCCTCGTCATCATCGCCTTGATTGTGTGCAGAAGGTGACATCGCCTTGCGTTTTGGACCTGCTGTTACTGTCTTCTGGGACTCCTTCTCTTCACGGTTCTGCGCCCTCTTTTCTCGAGCTTTCCTGTTTCTCTCCGCCCTCTTCCTCGCCTCTTCCTGGGATCCTGGTCCGCCGTTGAGGTATACAAGTGCTGAGGAAGACTTGAATAATGCAGAACCCTTTCGATTAAAAAAATACATACCGCCTGGTTTTAGATTGGGTATAATCTCCTTCCGTATTATTTCGTCAAAAGGCACGTCCTCGCCATAGGGATCATTATCGATTTCGGCCTGTTCTTCAGCTGTCAGCTGCCATTGTAAGGTAGACATTATGGGATATGATTATAAGGAATATATGTTTATTGTGAAGAGATGAGACGAACACGGGCCAGCGTGTGGTGGGGGTAAGAGAGAAACCACGCCAGCCCATGTCCAAATCTAACCATTCCCAAAAAGGGAATCACGCGTGCGCGTGTGCACATGCGCATTTCGAAAAAAAACTGGATTCTCAAGGTTTTCCGGAACTGCTGTAATGGTTTATGAAGGTTTAACTGCCTGATATACTCATCAGAGGCTTTGTGATCGTAAAACTTGTCAAAATTTAAATTTAGATAGTTAAAAAATACATATCGCCGTTCTGCTACAATATTAGAATGGCGATAGGGGGTTGGCTTATCGACGGGACGCGTCGAAATGGGTTGTTAGTTGGGCGTGCTCGCCGTGCCGAGCATTTCGCTCATCATGTGACCAGATGCCGCCGTAATTCCCACCGTAATGATCGCCGTAATCGCCCCGTAAATTCCAATTCCCAAACTTACTGCGCTGGGGCGGCTGGAAAGTTTGTATATTCTCCTAGAAAAACAGAACCATGCACAGTGGCAATTGAAATTTAATTGAAATACACCTTTTCTAAAATCGAGTGATGCGCATAATCAAATTAAAGGTAGACCAAGTATGGATTTTGAACGTCATGCAGAGAACGGACAAGTTCTGTTCCAACAGATTCGAATTGATCCTTACTACCAATATAAAATGCCCAGCTTTTCACTCGGCATTCCTCGTCGCCATGAGTCTCGACCATGCATATACATGCGCACGCCAACCAATGTGTATTGCATGGCGGTGGATGCGAGTGCCGTTGTTGCTAGAGACGAGCGACGGAGACTATGGCGGCTAGGTGCGACCACTGAAGAACGATAATTCTCGCCTCTGCTCTGTTGTTCCCTCTCCTTCGTATCGTACTTGCTAGGGCGTCTGCACAGCTTCTGCGACGCTCCTCGTCCCTTTCGTCCTGGTCTCGTGTTCGCTTGGCCCTCTATCGCCCATGCCCCAACCGCCGTCAGGATTGTCCGTGGAAGTGCGAGTGTTTTTGGCACGTTGCTTGCTTTTCTTTGGCATGTCAGGATGGGTATATCGAATGAAGGGCTTGGCTGGACGAGATGGATGGATGTGTGTTTGATAGTGGCTTGTATTGCGAATGCGAGGTGTATTTTTGTCCAGGCTGGTACACTTAGCTAGTGACAAGAGAGCCGCCAAGAAAATCTTCTTTCTACAATCGTCATGCGATACCTCAAGTCCATTAAGACAATTTATTCTCCAATATACAGTATCGATAGAATAAGTAACCAGGTTCAAGCGACGCAGAAGTCCATGGTATCGGGAACAATGAAGCAACAAGAGACATGGCTTGCCTGTAATATCAATCACGATAGGTGCTTTGAGGATCGTTCAAGTTAGTTTGAGACGCCATCCGGATATATTCTCCTTCATCTTCGCGAGCAGCCAGTGGCCGGCTATTATTTTCTTGCCTGAGTTGACGTGGGAGGAAGGCCAAAGCAGCCAAGTAAGCCACAGCCAATAGCTACAAAATCGTATATCAATACGGAAAAAATTAAGATGCATAGACATTAAACAACTCGAGCTTACCACACTCCATATCCAAAAGAAAACCGTAAGACTGCCAGATAAAGGTCCACGTCCAGTCGTATTAGGCCATTCGGCGTAGAACCCATTGTATATCTGATACATCGCTGCGCCTATCGTGACCAGTCCCACCAAGCCATGCAGGTAATTCTGGATCGGTCGTCGAGTTCGTTTTTTGGATTTGACGAAGTGGATGAAAGCTCCTAGGGCGCATTGTGCTAGGTATAAGGCAAGGATGGCGAATCCATATTTCTGTAAAGTAAAGTACGTTGTTTAGCTATGTAGCGTAAGAGAATGAGAATGAGGAAGAAGTGGTACCCACCCTATGAGAATCACCGAAATGGAGCGCTCCAGCCGATTGTACTGCAGCTATTCCTAGCGCGACGCCGATGACGATCACAGGCGCAGCTGTTCGTAACCCGATATAAGCACACGAAGGGAAAATGAATGGTATTAGGGATACCCAACGCAAACTGGATTATCCAGTGTCCTTGGAACCAGATCGGATTGAAAACACGAAGATATCGCGCCAGTATCGCGCCAGCCGGGAGGAACAGAAGAAAGCCTACAACGCAGAGTATCGCGTGGACTATGACGAGGTGTTGGTATGGATAAAGAGGTAGTGTAGCAAAGGTGGGTAAAGTGCCGTTCGTGCTTATGGAAGATGAACTCAGAGGTCTTGTTAGATCGAGCTGCCATGCTCCCATATCGCTATGTTCGTCGAAGTGGGCATCTACGGCGGAGGATTGGGGGTTAGTAGAGCTGTAGGCCCAGATGATGAATGGTTTGGTATTTGTTGCGTTTATCTATAGTATGAAAATGAGTTTCGGTAGTCGTGAACTGTTGAGGAACTTACGGGCATCGTAAAGGCGAGTTGGGGTGTCGAACCGGATGTCTGAAAACCCGAGTTGGGTCATTGGAAATTTTGAAAATGCAGGGTAACACTTACAACTGTATACGCTTGCGAAATATTTGCTATCTGTGGTGGATTTGAATCCACACGCGGAGTCGAATGACCGGACGATGATCGTTGAGAAAGTGTCACGCTCCCATCGCTATTTGGCCACATTACAACCATTGGAGCGTTTCCCATTGACCGACCAAACCCGCTAAGTGAAGTGTCAGGGAAATTAATAAACATGGGACGATGAGAACTGCTTACACCGACATCCAACCAATTTTGCTGCTGCTAGTACTGGTCATCACGTCTGAAAATAAAAGATCTTCACAACAGATTTCGAAGTATATATTGAAGAAGACTCACATTCGACGACGGATCCATTCATTATACATGTAACACACATGGACTTCGGTCCATCTTCAGACACACCAAGGATACCATTAGAAGAGAATACACACCCTAGAGCAGAGCCTATTGCCCGTGAGGTTGTTGCTTTGCCTCGAAGCAAGCATCTACGCCAAGAAGTGAGCGAGCGCCTAACGAATTGAAGCACAAGAACTCACCGCTCCTGACACCAAACCCGAGAACCATAACGTCGTCAGAGAGAATAACAGCATAAGCGAGGTCAGCAAAGATCGTGTCAAACGAGCTCGCCGTCGTCACCACCCATTATAAGCCTCAAGGGCCCCAAGGGCGTTGTTCGGAGAGATCCGAGGCATGGCTTTGACGGCAGGCTATGTAATAACATATCGCTCATTGGCTAGCCGTACAAGAGGGGCGTGCAGTATATTATTAGCTGCTGCGCCTGCGAAGTGAAATTCATCGCCTACAAATCCATATTACGCATCCTTCGGCATTATTTAATTCCTGCAACGATGTTGAGAAAAATGATATGGTATTGTATGATAGTCTACCGAATACATAGTGTACGACTATGAGATCAAGAAACGAGAATTTGAACGGAATTATAATAACGAAAGCAAGATGATAGCAGAACAGATAACTGGAGTGATGAAAAATGGTGATGGCGGTGTTGGATAGGGGGATCAAAAAAAGGAACACCGCCGCCCGCGAGAAAGTAAACCATAAACGCAACTAAATAACCTATGCACTATGAAATAACCCCACTCTCGCCCACCGCTCGACTCCGATGGAGAAAATCACGAACCCCAGCGGTACACTCACTAAGGCTCGCATGCTGACATTGCCTGATGTCAGTGTAAGCTTTGGATCAGGCAACATGGAAGTAAGAGGCGTCGGTACGTCCTTCAACGTTCGAAAGCCTCGGTGTACGTGTAGGCATATTCGAAGTTGCCATAGGCGGTCCTTGACATTGCTGGTCGTTGACGCGTAAGGAGGCCCGAGACGCAGAAAAGATCGCTTATAGATAATTAAATGTTGCGAAGCGTAGGCAGAGGTTGAAGCAGCGGCAATTGTAGGTAGTGGAGGTGGTTCGTCGTACAAATTGTGTTGGAGATACGGCCTCTTCCACTTCCGCCCTCCGTGCCGCTTTGCCCGAACCATGGAAGAGCCATCAATACCCAAAGCACCAGCAGCACCACCGAGGTCGGACGCTGAATCCATGAGATCCCAAACCAAGAGCGATGGAAGGAATTCTGGAGGCGGTTCGACGCTGAAGACAGCGCTGACGTGGCACCACCTGCTGCTACGGTAAGTTATTCTGCTTGAAGGAGCCTGAAAACGGAAGGTGATGTGCCACGTCTTTGAGTTGCATTGCGATACCGACTGCAGAGACATATGATTGGAAGAAAATGTGGACATGGAGAGGTCGACGTACGCAGAAATGGGGCAGAACAGCTAGATTTGGTGCGGTGTAGAGTACAATTTGCGTTTATTCGAACAATAAACCTATTTTTTTCGACTTCGACTGGATAGGTGGTGATCAAGATGATTTAAGAACGCGTACGGGACATGGACCGTTTGCGGACGATGTTGCCCACACCGCTACGTCCAGTGGATTCGAACCCTGGTGGTTCATGGTCACGCGAATAACATTCAATACCGGGTTGTGTGGTCTGCATAAGGTTCGCGGTTCCGCCGCAGCCAGTGGATTAACTAGAGGTAGTAGTTTCACAGTCAATTCGACGATACAGAGAGGAGGTACATACAAAGGTAAACACTGTCTGTCATGGCTGGTGCGGTACGTCCTGCAGTCCTTCTCACCGATGTAAGCGGAAGCCGTACTGTTGCCGGAGACAATGTTGCCAGCCCATTCGCATCTGGTGGAGGGAACGATAAACGAGAGTAAGCCGCAATAGGGACCACAAGAACGCGAATGTTTTATGTTGCCGACTGCACCACGTCCGCTGGAGAACTGTAGAATAGTCGTCAACGATAACGCAAAGGGGAAGGAATGGTATGAATACTGACCAGTGCATTTTCAGAGGTCATGTACGTGTTCCCTGATGCCTTCTTATTCGTTCAAGTCAGGACGAGCATCGCTGGTGTCGCGAGATCGAGAACGGAGGTTGCATGCATCACACAGCATATAGAGTACGCCTGCAGAGATTTGAAGACAGATAAGCGATCAAGAGGATCGTGTTAGATTAGTGGGCAAGCAACGCACTTGGTTTTGGCTGCGAATGGGTTCGTGGCAGAAGGTGACAAAGAAATCGTCAGGACGAGATTCTAGCCTGGCATCGAGGGAGACAGAGATCTGGCGGATGCTACCCAAGTCGTCCTAGCCATGTAGATTGCTGGAGACAAACTCATGGCAAGGATAGAAGTGGACGAAACATAGGAAAGTACCGGAGCCGCGGGAACTTGGAAGTAGGACGTTCGGTTTCTGGCATTGTGAGAGATGTGAGAAAGGAGTAAGTATGATATCGAAGAGGGCGTTGCTGAAGAACGACCATCTGTTGCGGATATCAGTCGGCCCGAGTTGGCCATTGTTTGTTCCAGACCGGTAACCGGAACGTTGTACGCGTCTCTCTCTGCGCTGGCATTGCCTCTCCTCCTCGTTCTGGATCTCTTGAATCGGCATCAAACACTCTGCCACCTTCGCTTCGATCCAATTTGGATATTACTTGTACACTCATTCGTCCTCTTTTACCCCTCGCAAATGTGTTCATTTTGTAAGTGTCTTCAAGCTTTCAGCTACTCTAACCGTACAAATCTGATGCATGCTACTTGAAATTGCCCACGCCAGTTGATTCCAATTCTCCTCGCACCGCAATAAACGAGCTGCACCCGGATCTACGATGAATGAGCAGCGTTCAAAGGAGCCAAGGACGATGGCTTCCTAGGACGTGCGTGTCAGATTTTCTATTCGATATTCTTTACTTATGCTTCTATCTGGACTCCGCACTTGTACCCTCTGCCGACACTCTACAGACGTCTTACCCGCCTGTCTCCCACCCATATTCTCACAAATATAACCACAACTCAGGTGAAGCCCTCTCGGTCACCTACCTGCCCGCTACGAATCCAAATCCCACGCAAATCCCAAACGCCAAACGTGGCTGCGTCCACCACACGTTCTCAGCGACAAGACTTGTGTAGAGGGAGAAAATGTTGGCTGACCGACCCTTCCTTCCCCTACTACGCGGGCTTCCTTGCGAATTTTAAACGAGCAGCGCATTCGCCGCCCAAACTCCAGCTGCAATTTTCTCACTCATAGCTCTCTACCCAGGCGTGAGTCTCGTCTACGTGTCTCTACGTCTGTGCGTGAAATTTAAGGCTCAGCGACAGTTTGCGACGAAGTGCCGTGCGGTGCAATCTTGCGCAGTAGAGCAGCGGAGAGAAGGAGCGTAGGAGACAGTGGGGCAAACAAAGCCCAAAAAGACAAGAGGTTAGTTGTATTGTTTGTTACGATGATTCAGCGGGGGTGCTTACCTCGTTTCCTAGGAGCATTTTCAGTTAACAATACCGCCGCCCTTCTAACACCAGAAATGCTCTCTCGCCCATCCCATCAGCATCCACCCGTTTGCTTGCTCCTCCTACTGCGAGCTCAATCGTAATCCCGAATAGACTCAGTGCAGAGTCTGCACACCCCCACCTACAAACTCGAGAGCGACGACATCGTGGTGCGTCTGTCTTTTCGAAATATCGCCGGGCCGTAGGCTGACTTACGCCGTTATGCAGCAATCTGGTATTTCTATCGTCGGGCAAGGACAACGACGCTGACTACAGAGTCGCCGCGCGTGTCGCATGCGTGTTCTCAGAGGAAGACCCCGAGTAGTAGCCTGCGCGAAGGCCCATTAGCAAAACAGCTTCAGCAACCACCACTCGTGTGAAGCTCTGACCCCTCGACGCTATACTTAGTCGACTACAAAGAGACGCAGAAAAGCCGCGGAGCTGAGGAGTCTTATCGGGATAAGGAACGAGATATCCGACGTCGTTCTTTGGTATGTTTTCTCACATTGTGCATACATAGCATATTCTGACTACCTTTCGAGGTTCATCGCTTCCTCCATTCCCAACGCATTTACCGCCTGTCCACCTCGGCAGGCCACTTCCACATCACCTGACCGGCTATTCGGAACCCATCAGCATCCTCTTTCATCATCGACGACCTCCAGATTCAACTCCGAGAAACCCAATCGCACCTCTCATGCAAGAACACCAGGAGGCCAGACATCATGATCTGGAGCACGAGCCTTGGGGTGTGGAGGAGGAGGATTCGGACGGTTGTGACGATAATACATGGAGCACCTCGACTACTGTACCACGCGAGCTGCTGTCTGCGGAGGAGCACAAACCAGGAGCGACAAACACGAGAGCTGGATGGTGACGTGTCATCTTCTCATGAGCGGGCCGTTGGCAACGAGGGACGGATGTAGAGGAGAAGGTGGAGGATTCACGCACGGCAGATGCTGCAACAAATCCAGAAGCTGAGGGACGACGATATGAGGGCCTCGCTGTTGGACGGCCTCGCATTTCTTAGCCTACTCGCATCGGCTTACGACACCAAGACTCTTATGCCTCGTAAAACCTCCCTCCGACATTGTTCAACACATCTCGGGAGCTCATTATTATCTTCACTCTCCCAAATCACACCCGCCTCTATTATTGCTAACGGCATTGAGTCAGAGAAGGACGACGTCCACGACTGGTCCTCAAGCTATCAAAGCAGGTGTCAGCTGTATTGGCTATCACCAGCTCCCTCGAGGCTCTGCTCAGTGCACGATTCAGGGATTGGAGGATAAGGTTAATTGCATCAAGACAGCCGAGGAGGCTCTAGCGAAATAGGCCGCCCGCTACTGCTGCTACCACGGCCTAGCCGAGTCGAAGGCGCAGGAGAAGTAATCGATTACGGAGGCCTTTGCCGAGTGGAAGATGTCGGTGGAGGGTCAAATTTTCAAAGGCGAATTTCGTGGTGCCTCCTTGTTCGCATGAGGTGCCTGCCGCTCAAGCCCCCACCATTACTTTTAACCTTTGGTGTACCCCCTTCGAAGACAATGACATCAGCGCTGGAAGGAAGGTCGAGAAATAGGAGGATTCGATAGGCATAAAGAGCCTGCCCTCTGGAAGATCAGCCGCTGTATGTCCACATTATTTAATAGCTTTCCGAACGCTAGCCAACACTTTTCAAGATATCGAAGTATCCGTTGTAGACACCTCATTGATCATCCGTCATGAATGAACGGCGCCTCATCGACACGTCATCGTTCTCTCTGTTTGCGCCCCCAGTGCAGTGTCTTTATGCAGTGCCAACCCTCCTCAGAATAAACGCAGAAGTAGGATCTCCTAGCCAGTTTATCGGCCTCTGTCCCCTGAAATGTTCAAGGCCGTCTGTACAATTGGACTATGACTCGAATGAATATACGACAGCTACATTTCCCGTAACAAAAATCTCTGTTCCATATAAGCAGTCAGAATGTTTCGGGTAAGGTGTCAGCATCCCAAAATGTTTCTGTTGATAATGAGTCGACTTTCGTCCTCCGAGTCCGTCTTCATGATCTGCTCAAGAGTTTCCTCTCAACCAAACCTTGATGCTGCATCAACTATCTTTGCACTCACCTTCGCCCCCTTCTCGTGCAGCATCTTCACGATCGCCTCGTGACCTCGTTTCGACGCGGCCTGGAGTGCGTTACCATATGGTCCTCCCTGTGCATTCACCTCTGCCCTGTTCTCAAGCAGCATCTTCACGATCGCCTCGTGACCTCCTCGCGACGCGGCCTGGAGTGCATTACCCAAACGTCCTCCCTGTGCATTCACCTCCGCACCGTTCTCGAGCAGCAGCTTCACGATCGCCTCATGACCTTCAATCGATGCCGCCTGGAGTGCATTACCATAATCTCCTCCCTGTGCATTCGCCTCTGCCCCGTTCTCGAGCAGCATCTTCACGATTGCCTCGTGA
The DNA here is from genome assembly GCA_015499995.1 of Flammula alnicola. Lineage (NCBI taxonomy): Eukaryota > Fungi > Basidiomycota > Agaricomycetes > Agaricales > Strophariaceae > Flammula > Flammula alnicola. Next base: position 42,225 of record JADNRV010000179.1, on the reverse strand, counting down.
CCTCCTTGCGACGCGGCCTGGAGTGCATTGCCATTACCATACAATCCTCTCTGTGCATTCACCTCTGCCCCGTTCTCGAGCAACATCTTCACGATCGCCTCGTGACCTTCTTCCGACGCGGCCTGGAGTGCATTACCATAAGCTCCCGGTGCATTCACCTCTGCCCCGTTCTCGAGCAGCATCTTCACGATCGCCTCGTGACCTTGTTTCGACGCGGCCTGGAGTGCATTACCATACAGTCCTCCCTGTGCATTCACCTCTGCCCTGTTCTCGAGCAGCATCTTCACGATCGCCTCGTGACCTCCTTGCGACGCGGCCTGGAGTGCATTACCATAATTTCCTCCCCGCCAGTGTACATTCACCTCTGCCCCGTTCTCGAGCAGCATCTTCACGATTGCTTCGTGACCTTCTTGCGACGCGACCTGGAGTGCATTACTATAATCTCCTCCCCGTGCATTCACCTCTGCCCCGTTCTCGAGCAGCATCTTCACAATCGCCTCGTGACCTCGAAACGATGCGGCCTGAAGTGCATTACTATAATCTCCTCCCTGTGCATTCACCTCCACCCCTTCCTCGAGTAGCATCTTGACGATCGCCTCGTGACCTCCGTGCGATGCGGCCTGGAGTGCATTACCAAAACCTCCTCCCTGTGCATTCACCTCTGCCCCGTTCTCGAGCAGCATCTTCACGATCGCCTCGTGACCTCGAAACGACGCGGCCTGGAGTGCATTTCCATAACCTCCTCCTTGTGCATTCACTTCCACCCCTTCCTCGAGTAGCTGTTCTGACACTTGTCGTAGACCAGCTAGGGAAGCATAGTAAAGAGGGGATGCATAGTAAAGAGGGGATTCAATTCCAGACACGAGTCTTAAGGATAGCCAGCTTTCACGCCATTGCTGATCTAAATCCCAAATTCGGACCCAATTGATGAATGGAGCGGTCTCTGGGTTGAACAGTTTCATTATCAAGGAGATTCCTGGTGTTCCGATGTCTCCAGGCGCCACGTGGGAAATCCAGTACTCCGCTGCATACTCAGCAAGTGGCAAGTGATGTAGCATTGGCTCAAATGAGTCAAATTGTAGAAGATATGCGACTGAGATTTGGGCGATTGTTGAATGAGCATCTTTCTCGCTAATACTGAAATTTGTCTCGACATCCACTGAGAGCAGATACTCTTTGACGGAGAAGTGTGAAAGCTTTATGGTCCCTGTCTGATCCGTCAACAAATATCATTATACAGTATCCACCGGGTCACCATACCTTGTGATTCGGTGACAAGACTGGAGCATCTCAACAATACGCCCCGTGGATCCTGGTACCGACGCGCAGCTTTATAAACCGGTCCATCTTCCGACTCCAAGTCCACGGTGGCGGCTTCGGCAATCTCGGTAACTGTCATTGGCCGCTTGGAAAAGGCCAGCCACTGCAGGAATACTCGGGTATCACCAATGTAGTCCGTGTCGATAGTTTCCAGTATCCGTCTATATGTCTCATCTAGACCCTTGGGTAGGCAGGCTAGCTGCGTGTTTACTTCATGTGGGCTCTGGCATTTGGCCAACGCATCAAGCTGTAATGAAACCCATCGAAATCTAAGAGACAATTAGTGGAAATTCAACAATGCATCGAATTGTTGAGATGAACATACGATCCGTCCGCGCCTTGCATAATTGCGGTTTTTATGTCTTCTTGCGTCTTTTCGTCCCAACGTTCAAATTGTGACGTGACTTCGCGCTTGATAAAAGTTGAAATATCTTGGTTTTCAGTTGTCTCTCCAGCGTCAACACAATCACAATCAGCTCCAATCTTCCCAAGAACAGTTTCAATTTTATGCAATGGTCGACTGGTGACCATCAAATGGAGCCGAAGAGCTCCCAAATTCTTCGTCTCGGAGGTGATTTCGTCAATCCACTTGAGTGTCTTTTCGTGCTCAGTACATTCGTCAAGAGCATCGATAATAATGTATGCATGGGTGAATTGTTTGAGAATATTCCGTAGTGTATCCTGAAGTTCGCGAATTGATGGCTGTTGATGATCTCCACAGCGACGGTACAAATCCGCCAATGCTGTAGGTATACCACCGCCGCATTTGTGCGAAAACTGTGAAATGAGGGATCGGATGCACTTATCGTGCACCTGCAATTCTTTCTGGGAATCCCTCCCGTCAAAAAAGAAATATGCCGTCCCCAGTGACGCATTTGCCCTTAGGACTTTATCAATGACAGATGCGCTAAAGAGATGTTCAGTTATTCTTAGTGACGTACCGCTCATAACGAGGAGACTCACCATAGAATGCTTTTACCGCAACCCGCTGTAGAAATATTTAACACACAAATTACTAGTAGGTTTATTGGTAGTGAGGCCCTTACCCTTTCCCTTGATCCAAAGAAACCCAGGGGTTTCGATCCAATCATGGAACCGTTCGCCATCAAGGAACCAGGAGCAGGTGTCGACTTGACGTTTATCGAGCGCTTCATTTCGATTCCGCGAGCTGTCAGGCGCGGAAAGCCATTTGTAAATCTTCTCGGCTTTCATAATTGAAAGTCAGTTTTAATTATTGAAACTAGTAGTAAGCGAGCAGCACCCAGCTGGTCGTCCTTGATGGTCGTGACTGTATTCTCTACAAAGACCATCAGACATGAAGAGGAGCAAGATGTTTCAAGAAAGCGGCGCGTACCAACATTACCGAGCCGGTCCTTGATTTCCTTCCCCTGTGAGTTCGAACCAATGGCCACTCTTCGATCGAACTTCCCTAACAAATCGGCGCATGATTTCTTGGACCCGTCCATACGGGACTTCAGATCATCAGATATTTGGATTTTGAGAGTCCGTGCTACACGCAAACGATCACTAGATTTAATAGGAAAACGAATGAGCAACGAATGAGATTGAATTACCTATGTAGCACAATTTCGTATACTCGTCTATGAGCGACGCGATTTGGATTGATTGACGGCCGATCTCTTCGAGAATGTTGGTAGTCTCTGCGATCACCAGAAGGTCTGGAACTGCGTTTGCGGCACCTAGCATTTCTCGCAAGGTGTCCGCTAGTTCTCGAATGGAGTCATCCTGGATATCCGTCGCCTGTACAGCCTACATGGGGAATGGTACCCAATATCCATATCAGTTTCCATGCGATGTTGTCTAATCATTCACCTCGTAAACGCGGGACAACACAGTCCATGATGCTCTGAGTATCGGGTGTGCCTGATCACCGACATCCTATCAGCCAGAGTGCGAATGAGTGGAGGACACTTGTGACGCACATGGGAGAGATTGTCCATGATGTTCTTCGTCAACTGTAATGCTTTCCCGAGAGTCGAAGCGGTGTTGACCACAGTCTTATTGCTTGGTAGGCGAGAAACATCAGCGTCGACCTTTTCCATGAACGCTTTGACGTTGCTATCAGACTCGGAAACACGAGACAGGCCCATCTTCATTTTGGCGGAAATGGGGTCCCCTTCTTATCCGTCAGATCGAGAGGGGTATCTAGGTCAATCACTTTCAATTATGAATAAATCCATGCACCGAACTTGGCACTCACCATTTTCGAGTAAATCCACAACTTTCCCGCTGTGCAGGCCAACTACCGAAGTCAACAAGCGCGCCCTTTTGCGATATATCTTGATTGTGATCGTCGACGAGGGAGAGAACCAGCTGATAGAAAGAGGTGAGTGAGTAGGTAATATTGACTAGGAGACGATGGGAGGACGAAAACTGACACTTTCTTGTCCGCTTCCCATTCCCAAGTAAACACTGATTTGCCAGACTCGGCGTTTGTCGACTTCGCAACTTTCGTTTCCTTCTTCGAGTTCGCGACTTCCTTGTCATCCGCATAAAATTCCACAAAGTATGGCCCTTTCGCAGTCGGTTTCTCTTCTTTAAAGTCGCCTTCGACCTCGATCCCTAGATTTCAATCAGTGGCTTGGAATAGCAAGGCCGTTATCGCCATCATGTCAGTGCTCAAGCGCTCACTCGTCAAGGTCGCGCTCAGTAGCAACGGCTGATCGCTCTGCATAGTTATTGGAACAGTATACAACGTATAAGCGTCAGAGAGTCTCGATGAGGAGGAAGAGAAGAATGAGAGGTATAGCACTGCCTCGTGGTCGTGGTTCACGTTCAGCGCTTCAGCCCAACGCGGTGCGCACTGCATTCAAGCTGTGTGAGCGGACTCAACCCTAAAAATAGCCTCCTGTCAACTCTCCGTGTAGAAATGCTGAGGCTGAGACGACCAAAACACAAACACGAATCATAGTAAATGAGCTGGATGGTATCGCCTTGGGTAGCGCTGATTTTCGGACATACTGTATTCCCTAAGTTTCCCATAAAAGTTACATGCTTACTCATATCTCAGGTCCTAATCTCATTGATATCCCAATGGACGTCTGGATTACCTTCGAGACATCGCAACTTGAATGACTCCAGCCCTCCGTTTGCAAGCGCCAAGAATTTTACAACACCACCGACTGCGATTCAGTTGAGCGACTGTCCCTGGGAAACATTCAGTGTCGAATTTAATGCCAAAGGCGACTTTCTTGCTGACGTACCGAGCTGGGAATATAAAGCGTCCTATTCCTTCCGTATCAAGCTCGACATCCTGGACGGCACCAGCACCAGCATCGGAGCCCAAACTTTGAAGAACCAGAGTGGGCGATACGAATAGCAGTGTCCGACCACCGATAAATGTTGTCGGTCTGGCGTCGATCGTCGTAAATTGGCATGATTTCTTGACCTGGAGGGCTGGTGGTAAGTAACAGAAGAGCTGCGAGGCGGGCAAAGGAGGTATGTAACCTATCAGCACCGGATCCAGGCAACATTGGGTTTTCCCTGTGGGCGCAAGACGCCGTCGATGCCGTGAGTCGTCGTCGTTCACGGGCCCAAGGTATGATAATGGCGAGTTGTGGACGAGATCGCGGTAAACCAACGTGGTTTCAAGGGGGTACGAAAGTTGTCATGCGCGAGGAAGAGAGGGGTCTACTTTGAAAGAGAGGCATCGAGCCTCGTGAAATGGAAGAGGCCCAATTGAACGGCTGATTTGTGCTTGTACTGATGGGTTGAGATTCATTGCACGAAGATGGACGTAATCATGCTCGCCCCGGTGGTCTTCCAAGTTGGGCGAGAGGAATATGGACGTCGTCGATGTTTTCGGGAGATTGAGTGGGTTAGCGTACTTATATTTAACATCGACATTGTCGTCGCCGGCCCAAACCAAGGGCGGCGGAAGGAACTCTGGAGGGGTCGACGTTGAAGACAGCGCTGACGTGGTGCCACTTTGCGCTACAGTAAGTTAGTATGTTGAAGGAGCCAGAAAAGAAGTGATATGCCACGTCGTTCGACTTGCAGTATTGCAATTGTGACTGCAGGAACATGAGACTGGAAGAAAAAAAGAGGACATGGGGAATTGACGCACGTAGAATAGCCAGTACTTGGATGAAATTCGCCAGCATCGCCATAGAGCCACAGTCCTAGCGAATATATAGACATGTTCCATCTAAGAGTTTAGTCTTTCTTCTTTCCGACCCGTTTCTCGCCTTCTGCTTCTGCGGTGACGGTAGCGTCTGTTTGAGGGCTAGCGGCAGCTACGAGAAAAAATGTGAGACAGTGAAAGATAAGACCGCAAGACGGAAACCGTGAAACGTACGTCCGAACATGCTCACGGTCTCGAAAGGGCGCTTGAGGTCGCCGACGGGCTGGATAGAGACCGGTCTGGCGTCGTACAGGTTCTTGATGCCAATGAGTGCTTTGAACAGGAGCTGGGTGGAATTGAAGTAGATGTGCATGACGCCCATCATGGCGATACCCATGTCTGACAATCATGTACACGGAGCGCAGCTGGAGGAAGGAGGTTAGAAAAGGTGTTTTAGATGGGAAGAGTGGAGAGACGGACGAGTTTTGAATTTGATGTCTTGAACGTCATAATCGCGAACGGTCGTAGATGTCGAACCATTGGAGAAGCAAGCTCCACTACACTGCGCGTCAGTGGGATGTAGTTTCAGTCTTCAGAGAGGAAAGAGGCTAACAGTAATAAGTATTCAAGCACCGTCTGGTCATTCTTCCGCTTGAAACCAGAGTGAGTAGCAAAATGAGGGACTTATGGCGAGAGAAACGCAGTAGTATGTAGCCAGAATTAAGACCCAGGAGACGATATATCCTATGCAGACATAGGTGAACACAGGGTGAGCAAGTCGTGCAAGAGTTATCCACTTTCCGCCGCAAACTCTAATTCTTTTCGGGAGCACAGCCACAGGAACCGTACGCGCCTTTGTTGATTGTTTGGCTCCTTTGACCGCCGTCATCCTTTTTCGGATGAGGAGATCCAGAGGCCAAGTTGAGGTTGTCGTACATTTCTAAACATTTAGTATATTTAGTGAGCATTTATCATTGAAAGACTAGCTAATAGGAGATGTTGTCACTGATAAAAAGAATAATTAAGTTTATTCAATATCTATCTAACACACAATGTACACGACATCAGACCTACACACAGGTTCATAGACTCGCCAATCCTGAATGCAAGCACCTACTATCGGCGCTGCGTGAGGTTGGATGGGTCTGCTCACCTTGGTTGTGTTCAGCCGTATGTGGGTGCTAACCACTGCAGGTGCGGTGGTGTTTGTCGCTGTGCTTGAGCCTTGTGACTCGTGAGCGGTGGGTCATCGGAAACACAAAGTCTCGCGTTATCTTGTGTGGCTGCAGGTGATGCAGGACCGAAATTAGCGGCAGAGGTGTGTGCGATGCTTACTTAGTTGGGGAATGCATGTGGAGGGTGCGGTGTCCTTGGACAGCTTTCAGAGCTATGCATGCGGTCTTGGATCGACGAGCGGGGGGTTGACTTGGTTCTGTCGTCAGAGGGGCAGCGGCGGGGGCATTTCGTGCGCTTTTGCTTCACATGGAAATGGGTCAGCAACCTCGCGAGGCGACGCCATTGAGAAGGGTGTCTTCATCCCAACTCTACGCCTTACGTGCTGTGCGGCCGCCTTTAGCAATGCGGTTCTCGCTTGACGTTTGTGGGCGGTGTTCAACAGTGCAAGTCAGCAAAGTTAAGCGTTCGAAGGGTGCAGGGAGAGGTGATGCCGTAGCCTCAAGCTCTTTGGACCTAGTTATTAGGGAAAATGGATCAGCGAGCTTGTAGAGAAAGGTCGTCCATGCGGCCACTTACCTGGTCTCCTCGCTCAGAGACTCTCCTCAGGGCATTCACACCATTGGCAAAGCGACTCACGGCTTTACTGCTCGCGGTCGTGATGGAGTAGCGAAGGCAATGGCGGTCGGCGAGACTCTGGACGACCGTGTATGTTGAGAGCAAAACTCCGCTTCGCAGAAGTGGAATAAACGACGCGTACGGTCACATGTGCGTCGGGGCGATATATTTTTAGAGTTCCTTGGCCAAATAATCAACAAAGGCGCGGCGGGCAGTGTGGCTGTGCTTCCCAAAAAGATTTTAAAGTTTGCGGCGGAATCTCAAAAGTGACGTGCAAGGTTGACATCTGTTCGGGCGGAGTTTGTAATATCGGTCGGATACTCCCGGGCCCTGCGTAACGGATTAATCAGTCGTACTCTCGGTGGATAGTAGGAGGTTCGCTCACTCTATCATGTTGTTCAGATGGTACGCATTGATGACAGACAAAATCTGGATTCGTGCCTTTTCTTTGACATGCTAATCTCTTTTCTTCATCCAAGGCCCGCTTTGTGACAAGTTGCAACCCTCCTTCATGTGCACCTGCACGTTCACTTAGAATCACTCATGCAAAGCCTTGAGATTATTGAAAGGTGGATCCAGGAGTCACCGCATTGCTCGTGGGCTGACAATGAGAGTTATCGACACCACCCATCCACGCGTCCACCATTATCTTTATCCGCGCCATAATCACTAACAGAACTGTCTAGACACATGATTCCGGAGCCGTCTCACTCAAGGTTATCGCGTCGTCATTCCCCAGTCTAAACTCTCCGTTGACCCGTCGTCATTGGCGTCCAAGTCGGGTTACATTCGTTCACCAACTCTGTATTTCCATGAAAAGAAATAGCTCTGTCGCGGTCTCTCCGGTATCCTCGCGGAATATGTCAGCGTCTCGGCAGGCGGTTCCTTGACTTCGCCAGAGCCTCGTTCCGGTATCAATATCATTCTGGACTCTATCGAAAGTGGCGCAATCGAATTCGCGTCTACATATGATAGGGTCTATCGTATTTATCATCTATGACGTTCCAAAATACAATGGAGCGACCTCTGAGATCCACAAAACGGAAGCGAGAGCGATCTCGAAGATGAAGGAAACTCTCCTACCTCCGCCAATTCCTCCACCGAGGACAATACTTTCAGTCCTCGAACACCCTCGTGAAGAAGCTTCCCAAGGAAGAGTGCGATCTCTTCTTTGCACTGATCGGCTACCAGGTCGATGTGCTGAGAGTGGGGCCGACAATCTCTGATGTCACAAGTCGAGCCACGGCCAGTGGACAGGACCCGAGAAGCTCCCGCCAAAACATGTCCGCCATTTTGCGGATTTGAGGCCTCAATCATGGCGAAGAAAAGCTTCTTTCTAACAGTCGTCATGCGATAGCTCAAGTCCATTAAGGTAATTTATTCTCCAATATATACACGAGTAGTATTGATATAATAAGTAACCAGGTGCGAAAACCGACGCAGAAGTCCATGGTATCGGGAACAATGAACATGAGACATATCCTGCCTGTAATATCAGTCATGATAGGTGCTTCGAGGATCGTTCAGTTGGGTTGAGACGCCATCCGGATATCTTCTCCTTCATTTTTGCGAGTAGCCAGTGGCCGGCTATTATTTTCTTGCCTGAGTTGACGTGGGAGGAAGGCCAAACCAGCCAAGTAAGCCACAGCCAACAGCTACAAAATCGTATATCAATACCGAAAAAATTAATACGCATAGACATCAAACAACTCGAGCTTACCACACTCCATATCCAAAAGAAAACCGTAAGACCGCCAGATAAAGGTCCACGTCCAGTCACATTAGGCCATTCGGTGTAGAAGCCATTGTATATCTGATACATCGCTGCGCCTATCGTGGCCAGTCCCACCAAGCCATGCAGGTAATTCTGGATCGGTCGTCGAGTTCGTTTTTTGGATTTGACGAAGTGGATGAAAGCTCCTAGGGCGCATTGTGCCAGGTATAAGACAAAGATGACGATTCCGGATTGCTATGAAGTAAAGTATATTGTTTAACCATGTGGCGTAAGAGAATGAGAATGAGAATGAGGAGCAAGTGGTACCCACCCTGTGAGAATCACCGAAATGGAGCGCTCCAGCCGATTGTACTGCAGCTATTCCTAGCGCGACACCGATGACGATCACAGGCGCAGCTGTTCGTAACCCGATATAAGCACACGAAGGGGAAAGATGAATGATATTAGGGATACCCAACGCAAACTGGATTATCCAGTGTCCTTGGAACCAAATCGGATTGAAAACACGAAGATATCGCGCCAGTATAGCGCCAGCCGGGAGGAACAGAAGAAAGCCTACAACGCAGAGTATCGCGTGGGCTATGATGAGGCGTTGGTATGGATAAAGGGGTAGTGCATCGAAGGTGGGTAAAGTTCCGTTCGTGCTCATTGAAGATGAACTCTGAGGTCTTGTTAGATCGAGCTGCCATTCGCCCGTATCGCTATGTTTGTCGAAGTGGGCGTCTACAGCGGAGGATTGGGGGTTAGTAGAGCTGTAGGCCCAGATGATGAATGGTTTGGTATTTGTTGCGTTTATCTATAGTATGAAACTGAGTTTCAGTAGTCGTGAGCTATGGAAGAACCTACGGGCATCGTAAAGGCGAGTTGGGGTGTCGAACCGGATGTCTGAAAACCCGATTTGGGTCATTAGAAGATTTGAAAATGGACGGCAACACTTACAACAGTATACGCTTGCGAAACATTTGCTATCTGTGGTGGATTTGAATCCACACGCGGAGTCGAATGGCCAGACGATGATCGTTGAGAAAGTGTCACGCTCCCATCGCTATTTGGCCACATTACAACCATTGGAGCGTTTCCCATTGAGCGACCAAACCCGCTAAGTGAAGTGTGAGGGAAATTAATAAACATGGAACAATGAGACTCCTGCTTACACTGACATCCAACCAATTTTTCTGCTGCTAGTACTAGTCATCACATCTGAAAAGGTCTTTACAACAGATTTCGAAGTATATATTGAAGACGACTCACATTCGACGACGGATCCATTCACTATGGATGTAAGACACATGGACTTTGGTCCATATTCAGATACACCAAGGACACCATAAAAAGAGAATACGTACCCTAGAGCAGAGCCTATCGCCCGTGAGGCTGTTGCTTTGCCTCGTAGCAAGCATCTACGCCGAGCTTGAAGTGAGCGAGCGCCTAACGAATGGAAGCACAAGAACTCACTGCTCCCGATACCAAACCCGAGAACCATAACGTCTTCAGAGAGAATAAAAGCATAAGCGAGGTCAGCAAAGATCGTTTCAAACGAGCTCACCGTCGTCACTGTCCATACTTATTATAACTTCATGATATCAGCTCCAGCCCCAAGGGGCATTGTTCGGAGAAATCATACTCTGACCGCGGGCAAAGTAATAACGTATCGCTCATTGGCTAGCCGTACAAGATCTAGGCGCGCAGTGTACTGTTAACTGCTGCGCCTGTGAAGTGAAACTCATCGCCTACAAATCCATATTACGTTTCCGTAGACCTACGGGAGCAAGGCTCGGTTCGCCATCCGAGTGCGTGATACAATTGTACAGTACATCAGAATTTTCTGAAAGGTCAATAGGAATCTACATTCACGTATATTGCTAGAAGTATCTACGTGCGTAATCATCTAGACGATAATCATACCCTATGTGCTTACCACCCAATTTCCGTACTATTTTGATTTGTCGTTTGTCGGGGCCTTTCACTTGCCTTTCACCCTTACCAAAGATTGCGAGCGCATCGCAATTGCGGATCCTGTGGCGTTGGTTAATTCCTGCAACGACTTTGTTGAAAAAAACGATATGGTATTGTATGATAGTCTACCGAATAGTGTACGACTACGAGATCAAGAAACGAGAATTTGAAGAGAATATAATAACGAAAGCCAGATGATAGCAGAATAGATAACTGGAGCGATGAAAAATAACGATGATGATGATGATGATGATGTGATATGAATTGGGTCCGATGCGATGAAGGAATAAGATAGCGATGATGATATGGCGGTGATGTGGAGATTAACAAAAGGAACACTGCAAAAAAGTGAACGATAAAAGCAACTCAATAACCTACTATGAAACAACCCAATTCCAGGCCACCACTTGACTCCGATCGACCAAATCACGAACCTCAGCAGTACACTCACTAAGTCTCGCATGTACTTACCTCTCCAAAAGTGGCCTGATATTGTCCGGTGTCATAGTAAGCTTGGGATCAGGCAATACAGAAGTAGGAGGCATCGATCGTACAACAGAGCCAGCCTTCATATTCATATTTGGCGTCTTCGACGATGGAGAAGAGGATGGACGCGCCGTGGGAGTGGATGGTTGAGATGGCTGACGTAGGATACTCAAAGGTTGGTCATCGGTGTGTCCTTCAACGTTCGAAAGCCTCGTTGTACGTGTAGGCATATTCGAAGTTCCCATAGGCGATCCTTGAAGTTGCTGAGCGCTGGCGCGTAGGGAGGCCTGAGATGCAGAAAAAGATTGCTTATAGACAATTGATTGTTGCGAAGCGTAAGCAGAACCAGAGACTGAAGCAGTAGCAATTGTAGGCAGTGGATGTGGTTCGTCGTACGAATTGTGTTGGAGATACGGACTCTTCCTTTTCCGCCCTCCATGCCGCTTTCCCCGAACCATGGAAGAGCCATCAACACTCAAAGCACGAGCAGCACCATCGCAATCAGACGAAGGAATTATGGGGTGTTCGGCGCTGTCTTCAGCGCCGATGTAGCACCAACTGTTGCCACGGTAAGTCATCCTGCCCAGAGGAGCCTGAAAACTGAAGGCGATATGCCATGTCTTTGAGTTGCATTACAATGCTGATTACAAAAACATTAGATTGGAAGAAAAACAAGGACACGGAGAGGTCGACGTACATAGAACTGGGGCAGAACAGCTGTATCTGGTGCAGAGCAGAGTACAATTTGTGTTTATTTGAACGATAAACCTATTTTTCGACTTCAACTGGAGTAGGCAGTGATCAAGAATCGCCTTCTGCTTCTGCGGTGGCGGTAGCGTCTGTTTGAGGGCCAGCGGCAGCTACGAGAGAGAGAAAATGTCAGGCAGTGCCAGATAAGAAAGTGAGATGGAAACGTACGTCCGAACATGCTCGCGGTCTTGAAAGGGTGCTTCACATCGCCACCGGCGGGCTGGCCGAGGATGTGGATACCGACCGGCTTGGGGTCGTACAGGTTCTTGATGCCCATTGGGTGAACTCGAAGTAGGTGTAGATGACGCCCATTATGGTGACGCCTATGTACACGGAGCGCAGCTGGAGGAAGGAGGCTAGAAAAAATGTTTTGGAGATAGAGGAATGGGTCGACGAACGTGTTTTGGTGTGTCAGACAGCCTACAGGGCACGGTTATGGTGACGAGTTCACCTGGCTCCTGGGACTGGACACGGGATGAGAAAGGGGCGATAAGACTGGAGAATGATTAATGACGAACCATTATTGAATTAGGCTCCACTATACGATGCATCAGCAGCACGTAGTTTCAAGGGCGTAACCGTATTTGAGCACCGTACGGTCATTCTTCCGCTTGATCTATACCAAAGTCAGCCTTAACAACGCAATTATGAGAAATGGAAACCTACAGCGAGAGAAACGTAGTGGTACGCAGCCAGAATGAGGATCTGGGAGAGACATATCCTATGCGGACATAGGCGAGCACGTCCGGGTCCTCGAAGGGTATTATTGGGTTTTCCACCCAAACTACTGGGTGTCCGAAAGAGGAAAAGAAGGGAAAAGGAAAGAAAAAAGAGAGAAAAAGAGAGATTTCATAGAAATGGACAGATTTTTTTGCGCCAATTGATATCCTGACCTGATTCCGCAATCTTATCAATTCTTCTGATTTTTTGGTTTTTTTCCCGGCGCGCTTCGCGCGCACAAAGCTCGAGAATTTGCTGTTTCCGGGCGGGTGCGAGACATAATTTAACCTACAGCCTTCATTAATTTACCTACAGACCTACAATTAATTATGGGTATTGCATGTATACATCTAAACCTTTTGAATGTAAAAAACTGTAGACCATTTGCTGAAACTGGACAGAAAAGGGCTCTCGAGGAGGGGATGGCAGATAACATGCCAGCCAAATATGGTAATGGCAGATAACATTGGCCATGGCAGATAACATCTCGACATCTTCCAAAGCTCAAGGCGAAAATTTAAAAAATTTGAAGATACAACTATTTTATTTACATTCTAAGATACACCCATGCAAAATTTTAAGGCTCAAGGATGAGAGTTGGGTGCATGAATTGAGAAATAGTCATTTGAGACACTGTGAGAGATAAATTTGGCTGTGGCAGATAACATTCTCATTTATTACACCGTTTCAAGACTAGTTTTAAAAAATCTAAAGAGATGAAGTTTCTTAAAACATATATATCTATGCTCCTGCAAGATCTCGTGGTACACGGTACTGATTTGTGTCCAGGAGGTCGACAACAACACTCGAAAAATGCCATTTCGGGTTTTGCCGGGCAGATAACATACCCAGTAGTACGGGCGGATAACCTATTATGGTTTTCTATTATTGCTCGTTCAACTAAAAAAAACCTGTGCTATGTTTGGGCGGAGTTTGTAATATCGGTCCGTCGGCAGATAAAATTTGGACTTTCTTTGACACCGAGTAAGTATATGAAGTGCGCGTCCACCATTATCTTTTAAGTTTTATCCACGTTGTAATCACTAGCAGAAATGTCTAGATGCATGGTCCCGGACTCGTCTCCGACCAATGTACTACCCAGGACCCACACTCAAGATTTTGTTTCCCCAGTCTAAGCTCTCCGTTGACGCGTCCTCATTGTACAAGTCGGGTTACATGTTAGACAACTCTTGTTCGTCTCATTAAATTTCCCCCCTTTCTTCCTTACTCAACCTACCCTCAGGGGTCCGAGTATGCCCTTCCTTATCTCCTCTCTCCGTCTCTAGTCCTGACTATTAGATCGACTCTCACGATGTGTAGATTCGAGTATCGCATCTTCGATTCCGTCAATAAACTTCAACTTTGTTCTTCCAGCCATCGAAGAACATCTTGGAGGAAAGTATCACTCAGAACCGATGAAGCTCTATGTCGCCCTTGTCCACGTCATCGAATCCAATCTGGATGGAGCGGAAGTTGTATGAGGCCCTCGTTGATGCCCCATAGCGGAGAGCTTCTATCTGCTACGGATCTTGTATTGTCTGCGTCTGTAAGTGCCCTCGTTTTCGTTTAACACATGCTCTTTATTCATATTTGCTTGTCGCATTATTTCGCACCACTCTAAATAGACCCGGATCTTGTTCTCATAATGAGACTTACAGCGGAAACACCGTCATATCATTCAAATACACCGACTCCTATTTCTACGCCTATGTTGTGTCATCCATCTCCTCAAATATCGAAGACGGACACTTGGACCTGACACTCATCTACATACGCGTACGATCCCCTCCTACCACCGGATCCGATCCAGCATCAGAGAACGTCAACGTCGCGCAGACCAACACGTTCTACGTGATGAACATGATGCAAGATGTAGCGTATCGGTACGGGTTGACAAAGGACATGTTTAATTTCGAGGCTAGGAACGTGCAGGGAGCGGGTACGGACATGGCAGCGGGTCCTGTGCTAGTGAGCCTACTGGCCAGTGGGACGGGGTCGAATAATGCTTTCTTCGCGGGTCGGGCAGAGTGTGTTCTTTGATTTCTTTTCCTTATGGTCATTGTGGCTGATACAATGGCTCGCCTAGCTTTTGCACTATGCTTCTTTGGCGTACTCTGTCGTATGGAAACCACTTTTTGTATCATGGTTATGACGTTTCTTTCGTGGAGCACGTTGACGGAAGCATCACAAACGATACTGTGGTGCATGAGCTCACCCACGGCATCACCAATCGTATGACGGCAGGCGGTAAGAGGCGGTGTCTGCGGGACTTTGAATCGGAGGGTTGGGGGAGGGTTGGTCCGATGCTATGCCCAGATCCGATGCTTATGCCCAAGTACGCTTCCTTTCTGTTGGAGTTTTATCTGAGCACGTCGAGCCTGATGGGACTGGTCGTACTTAGATGGACCGAATCATCATCCTCCACAGCCTAGACTATACACTTGGCTCCGACGTGCGAGGCAACTCAGGAAGTATAAATGCGTAAGTGGTGTTTATACGTATATGCTACTCAAAGCTAGATTTTAATCCTCTGAAATTCTGAATTACAACCACGAATTCATGGAGGTACTAAGTCTGGCGGACATGGCTGAAACACACGGTGCGCGGTCTTGCCTTTCCGTTTTTATTTTTATCCTATCTGATTTCTTTATTTTCTGCATTAACAGCTACGGGCGAAGTTCGGGCTAACGTGTTACACAACCTCGCTGCATTAGTCGAGCCCATGGTTGGACATCTGCCGCTATGTTCGATCCATCAGGTTCGAAAAGCAATATTGTAATTCCGTCATTTCGTGGATACACTTCCGTTGGTACTATATTAACACGAGTAGGAGGAGACGATCGGCGTGAAGAAGAGCGACCGTACGAAACTTGCGAGAACGGCTAGGGAGTGGTTGAAGGCGCGTGGTGTTTCAGGAACGGAGAAAATCATTTTATTTATGAATAGTTGTTGAAGTTTAGGTTGCAAAGTACGCAAGTGACAGCCTTTCCAACGTATCTTTCGTTATATTTTTAATAAGCAGGACTGCTGTTGTCGCGTCTTCCATTCCAAGGCATTCTTCCGCGCTGGAAAGTTCCTTTCTTGGCCGGACTCGGACGCGGCACATCACTAGAAGGAAAGGGTGGAGTGAGACTGTGAGAGAGAGCAGCAGTCCGTACGGCGTAATCAGCATACAATTGCGATGTTTGCGGGGACAGGATTAGAACAGTGATGGGAGCACATGGTCCCCTAGGTTGATTGAGTCATTCGGGAGCGACTCTGATAAGGCGTCCAATATTAAATAACTGCACAGATTGCTCTTGAATACAGAACAACACTTTGAAGGTTCAGTGACACTTGGCACGATATGGCTCCTCCGCGCCTCCTTGTCCAGGATTTCCAAAATCTGGCATTCTCATTCTCTTCGATCACAACCATAACGAGCAACCCAAATTGGAATATCGATCACGTACTCCCCGTCTACGTCTCCGTCGCGTCAGCAGCTGTCCTCCTCATCCACGCGCTTGTAGTGTCAAAGTATACAAAACCGGTCTTTACTCGTCTTGGTCTTGTTGGAAAAGGCGATGCCGCTACACAGGGCACCAATGAGGGCCGTATCAAGGCACATGGAGGACGCGTCATATTCGCAGCGGAGGTTTTGACCTTGATTGGCAGTTTGGTACTCTTGTATCTGTCGTTGTCGAGGGTCCTGAGGTTAGAGGGAGCAGAGAGGGAGGTGCAAAGCGTCGCGTGCATGCCATTTGTGAGTAATCATTATTTTTGAAATAAGAATCCAAAATTTATATGACGGGGGGACTGCACAGGCGTATTCTGCGCTCCTCGCATTTTTTGTCGTCATCCATCCTCGTCCAACAGCCGTCTCACACCATATCTCGTTGGTTCTGGCGACTTCGTGGACAGTTTACTTTATTCGCAATGTCGTACCTCTCATGACATACACGAGCGTCCCAGAAGATCCTCCGTACATGCTGTGGGAGTTGATCGGTGTGCTGAGCTTCACTGGAGTGCTGCTTCCTCTTATTACGCCGCATCGTTATGTCTCTTTCGACCCATCTGTAAGTCGTGTGCTTCATGACATCTCCGCAGAATTGATGTGACCAAATTTCAGAATCCAATGCCAGCAAATCCATCACAGACTGCATCCTGGGCGTCTCTACTGCTGTTTGGGTTCCTTGATTCGATCGTATGGAAAGCGTACAAAATGCCAAATCTACCTCTTACCGACCTCCCTCCTCTCGCTGACTCGGACCATTCTAAATATCTTGTACGAGCTGCCTTCCCACATCTCGATCCACACGCCGAACACGATGTCGTGACAAAGAGCCGCCGGTCCGCAAAGCCGAAAAAGCCGCCGAGGCATATTTTCTTCGCGTTGGCCCAAGTTTTCCGAAAGGATATTATTACCGTCACCTTCCTCCTGCTTCTCAACAACGCCGCGACCCTGCTGTCACCCTACGGTCTTAAGAAGTTGCTGGAGTATCTGGGAAATGGAGGCGAGGGGGCTACAGTCAAGCCATGGGTCTGGATTGCATCGGTATCTCTATGTCTCTTTCTAACACTGGCACCATAATATCACATATTAACATATCTCAACAGCTCTTCTTTGCGCCATTTTCAAGTACCGTGGTTATGCAGCAGTATCAGATGGTGCTTGCACGCGCAACTGTACGGCTCGAAGCCATTTTTACCCAGCTCGTCCTGCAACACGCCCTCCGGATTCGCGTCGTGGCTGAGACCAAGGACGAGCCATCGACTAGCACCACGACTTCAACTGCAGCACCTTCTATTGCTGGGACTTCATCTGCGGCACCTTCCATTGCTGATTCTGGCTCCGCAACTTCCCCCTCTGAAACGGCAGAGACGGTGTCTGTACCTGCCGAGCCGCAGAAGAAGTCAGCCCCAGCTGGACCTCCTGCAGAGGCCGATGCGGGAAAATCACTCGTGGGCCGCATGAACAACCTTATCTCATCAGATTTGCAGACAGTCGGTAAGGCGTCCGAGTTCATGCAATTATTCCTCGCTGGCCCACTCATGGTTTTGCTTACCATCGGCTTCCTGTACACTATCCTTGGATGGAGGTACGCGATTTGATTCTTAAAATGAGAGGATTCTTAATTGTTGACTTGCATTGTCCAACAGTGCCTTGGTCGGGTTCGCGGTGCTCTTGGTGCAAATGCCATTCCCGATCGTATTCTCCCGCTGGCTGCAGGGGGCCGCGAAAGAGGTATCGAAAAAGAGTGATGATCGTGTGGAGACTGTTACTGAGAGTGGGTTGCTTCCTTCTTGGATTTCTTCTGAGCGCCACTTATTTCTTTGAGCAGCGATGGGCGTGATTCGGATGATAAAAATGTTCGGATGGGAGAAGAAGATGAGCGAGCGCATCAACGAGAAGCGGGAGGTCGAGCTCAACTGGGTATGGTGGAACAAGATCTACACTCTGGGCACTATGAATTTCCAGTTTCGTGCTTTACATTCCAGTTTTCACGGTCTATTTTAACACAGTTCCCCTACAGCTTCATTATTCCAGCGGTGACTATGTGTATTACTTTCTCTGTCTATGTGAGTTACACTTCACGAGTCCACTACCACCTCATTCAAGAAACCTGACAATCACAACAGGCACTCGCCATGAAGAGGACCCTGGATGGTTTGTCTTTTCGGTCATCCGGGCTTCTCTGAAGCGCTGACTTCTATCTCTTCTCTCAGCTGCAACCGTCTTTTCTTCGATCGCTTGTAAGCCCGCCATCTCTACGGTCTTTTCGCCGAGCTTAACGTCTTTTTTTGGCAGTATTTGATATCCTCCGCTTCAGAATGGCGATGCTATTCATGTGGGTGCCGATGGTCGTAAAAGGCAACGTCTCCCTCCAACGTATCAGCGACTTCCTCAACAAGGTAAAGTATCTTGTTAGTCCGCTCCCTTGCATCCGTGATTAATAATGGATGCTAGACGGAACTTCTGGATGAATTCACAGAAAACTCTGAAGCTGAAGATGCACTGCTTGACCTCGACAATAATAGGGACAAAATCGGCTTCCATGCTGCCACTTTTTCGTGGTCAAATGAGGAGGGCAGCTCATTAGGTGCAATGACGCCCTCAAAACGCCGGTTTAGACTACATATTGCCGACGAGCTGATCTTCAAGCGTGGATGTGTCAACCTCATTGTTGGCTCCACGGGTAAGCGTCTGCTTCATAAGGTTTTCTTTGCGTTTCTAAGGCGAATGTTCATTAGGATCTGGCAAAACTAGCTTGCTCATGGCTCTTCTCGGTCAGTGGGCTTATTCCGGTCTTAAGTATGCATTGCTAACATTTATCAAGGGGAGATGCATTTCATGCCATCTGGCCCCGGTGCATGGTTCAACCTACCGCGCGGAGGTGGTGTGGCGTACGCTGCCCAGGAGTCTTGGGTTATGAATGCCACTATCAGGGTTCGTTTCTCCTGTTAAGAGTCGTATTATCACTTCTCAATGGCCGCCCTGTTCTTCAGGAAAACATCTTGTTCGGCGCGCCTTTTGACGAAGAGCGGTATAACCAAGGTATGTAGTTCAGTTATTCCGACTTTCTGTAGTGCCTTACCGTTTTACTAGTAATTTACCAATGTGCGCTCACTCGCGATTTGGAGCTCTTTAAAGCGGGCGATCACACCGAAGTCGGTGAAAAAGGACTGACTCTCAGCGGTGGACAGAAGGTTTGCATTGTTGACCACTGCAAGGCACTTCGCCGCTGATGATGACATTTTTCTCAGGCTCGCATTACCCTTGCTAGAGCAGTTTACTCGTCTGCTGAAATCCTCCTCTTCGATGATGTGAGCATCTTCAACGTTTAATCTGTATGGCACCTAACGGATGTGGCTAGGTTCTTGCCGCTCTCGACGTGCACACGGCCAAGTGGATAGTAGACAAATGTTTCCTCGGTGACCTCATCAAGGGCAGAACCGTTCTTCTCGTTGTAAGTTGCACAACTCGCAGAAGTTACTCCATGACCTACTTGTGTTCGATCAACAGACGCACAATGTGAGCATGGCAGCACCAATCTCGGAGTTCGTCGTCTCGCTCGGATCCGATGGGCAGATTCTCAGTCAAGGCACAATCTCGGATGCACTGGCGAAGAACTTGAAGCTCAAGCTAGAAGTCGCGAAGGACAACGAGATCAAGGAGAAGGCCGAGGAGGTGATTGACGACGGGCAGGAGGCTGAGGTGCGCAAGGAGGCCGAGGGCAAGCTCATTGTCGAGGAGGAATCTGGCGAAGGCCATATCAGCTGGGAATCAAGTGAGTGGTGTTTACCATCGACGCTCGTCATAGTTCTGGTGCATAATGTGTTTGGGCAGTCAAAATGTATCTCGTTGCACTGGGCGGCCGGCATTGGGTATTCTTCTGGACTGCATTTACCACAGCAACGGTCTTTGAGTGCTCGGTCGAGGTGTTGCAACCCTGGTTGCTTGGTGCTTGGGCTACACAGTATGACGAGCATCCACCTGAAGAGGTCAACGTGGCCTTGTCAGTGACTTTTTTTTGCCCTGCATTCTCTCTCTGACGAGATTGCATTATAGTTACCTCACGGGCTATGTGGGCCTCGTCATCCTGATGCTCGTTGTCTTCTGCTGTGCACAAACGACACTGACCCTGGGTGCACTCAGGGCGTCTGCCTCCCTCCACAAGCGACTCATCGAGACTATCCTTGGTACGACCCTCAGGCAAGTAATCTTCGCCATGCCTCATCTTTCAAGTATCTATAATCTAACCTTCCACTAGGTGGCTTGACAAGACACCCACCTCTCGCGTCATCACGCGAGTCACTCAAGATGTCGCAGCTGGCAAGTATCCTCCCATGTTTTACGTAGTTATCCCAAGCTAATCAAACATCATTTCACCTGCCTTCTCTTTTCTTCTCACTCTTCCAACACTATTTCCAATCCAGTTGACACGACTATCCCGGATCTCTTCTCGCACTTGTTCGAGATTGGCGTGATCATCTTTGTGCGTTTCGTCGCCATCTTTTTCTACACACCTACTGTCGGCCTCTTCGCGTTTGTTATCTTCTTCGTTGGTGGCTTCGTTGGGAATATCTACATGAAGAGCCAGCTGGCCGTCAAGCGCGAGATGAGCAAGGCCAAGGCACCCGTGATGGCACACTTTGGGGCTTCTATCGAAGGAATCAGTGGGTTAATCCGACCTCTGTTGGTGCTCTCTCATAAGTATGATACATGTAGCGTCCATCAGGGCATATGGTGCGCAAAAATCGATCCTTCTCAAATCCCTGGAAAAGGTGGACAACTACAGCCGTGCGAACCGGGTATTTAATGATCTCGCACGGTAAGCAGTCTTTGTTGCAAAATCCTTTATCTTATCCACCTCAGATGCTAACATCGTTGTGGCCGCAAGGTGGATCGGCATACGCGTCGATGCGCTCGGGGGGATTTTTGCAGCCCTTCTCGGCACGTGGTTTGTCTACAACCCCAACACCGGTGTTTCGACGTCCAACTCGGCGTTCACCCTCAGTATGTCCTGCATATTCTCATCCCTCTCTTTAAGTGCTTTCGACTGACCGGCGGATCAGCGATGGCGGTTGGATTTGGCCGAATGGTGCTTGGTTTCGTGCAGGTTTTGAACATGTTCGAAGTGAACGGTGCGTCGTCCTTGTCCTGTTTCCCCGTTCGCGTTGACGGATTTTTTTTTATCGATGTGTTTCTTGTATATAGGCAACAGTCTTGAACGTCTCCAGGAGTACATGGTCATCGAACAGGAGCCTAAGCCGCACGCTGGCGGCGTACCACCTGCCCACTGGCCCTCCAGTGGCACGCTCCGTGTTGAGAAGCTCACTGCGCGCTACTCACCTGTATGTTACACATTTCAATTCACATGAAGACACAAATTGACATCATTGTATCCAACAGGACGGCCCAAACGTCCTACATGGGCTCTCGTTCGACGTGCATTCAGGCGAGCGCATTGGCATCGTCGGGCGCACAGGCAGCGGCAAGTCTTCGCTGATGCTCTCGCTTCTGCGGTGCATCGTCACAGAGGGCGATGTGTATTACGACGGTGTGCGCACCACAGACCTAAATTTAGACGCTCTGAGAGGGCATGTGACGATTATACCACAAATGGTGAGTACTGAGCCCGTGTGTTCTCATTCCCGCCCACACAGATGAGATGCTAACAGTTGATATGGTGGTGTAGCCGGAGCTGCTGAGCGGAACCATGCGCCGGAATTTGGATCCATTTGATCAGTTCGGTACGCGCCTTCCGTCTACTTGATCTCCTTTCACTCCATCTCAATGGGATCCCTCAACACAGACGACGCTACCCTGAATGGAGCCTTACGGGACGCTGGCTTATACTCACTGCAGAACGATGACGACGAGAGCCGGCTCACCCTCGACAGTTCCATCGCGCGCGGCGGGAGCAACCTTTCCGTCGGTCAGCGTCAGATCATCGCACTCGCTCGCGCCATGGTCCGCGAAAGCAAGCTGCTCATTCTCGACGAAGGTGCGTCCTTGTTTCCTGTCCTGCTTATCTTCCCTGTACTGACATATTCATTTAACAAACAGCCACGTCCGCGATTGGTACGCCCCTGCCCTTTGTCCCTGTCGTAAAATGCTGATGAGGGCGACTACTTCCGCAGACTACAAGACAGATGCAATCATCCAGTCGTCGCTTCGCACGCAGCTTGGGAAGGACGTCACCGTCGTCACTGTCGCGCACCGTCTGCAGACAATCATGGACGCGGATCGCATCGTGCGTTTCTCCTTTTCTACCATCTTTTCACATGTACTCACCCCCTTCTCTCTCGAACAGATGGTCCTCGACGCAGGGAATATCGTGAGTCGCCGTTCTGTCGTTGCGCAGCACCCAGGTCTGACTGAAATATTCTCTTCCTCTAGGTGGAGTTCGACCACCCACGGATACTGCTCCAGCAGGAGGAGGGATACCTCAAGGCACTCGTCGATGAGAGCGGAGATCGCGCAGCGCTGTATACGGCTGCTGGCGTGCAGGCTTGAAAATTGGATTCAATTTGGTACATTTAATTCAGTATTGATTATAGATGGATGAATGGAGCTTCCTAAAATGAATTCGGTGCATTATGTGGCGTTTATGAAATGGTAGGATACAGCTGTCGAAGGTCACAATCGCATGGGATGTATTATTGGGTGAAGTACATGTACATACTCATTGTTCTACTCAGGACCCACACTCAAGATTATCGCGTCTTCGTTTCTCCAGTCTAAACTCTCCGTTGACGCGTCGCCATTTGCGTACCAGTCGGGTTACACGTCAGACATGGGTCATTACGCGTATTACTCAGACTTTTGTTCATCTCATTAATTTTTCCCCTTTTCTTCCTTACTCAAGCTACCCTCAGGAATCCGAGGATGTCCTTCCTTATCTCCTTACTCCGTCTCTAGTCTGACCATTGGGCCAACTGTATCACATGAGCATCTTCTAAACCTCAGGCATCAACTCTGTTTTGCCAGTCATCGAAGAACGTCTTGTTCTGACCACGAGACTTACAGCAGAAACGATGTCACGTCATTCAAATACGCCAACTCATGCGCCTACGCCGGGCTCACGGAGGACGCGTTTAAGTTACGAACGTGTAGCGAGCGGGGGCGGGCATGGCCGCGGATCCTGCGCTGGTGAGCGTACAGGCAGTTGGGCGTGGGACAGCATCGAACAAGCTTTTCTCGTCAGTCCGGCAGAGTGCGTTCGTCTATTTTTTGTATTGTGGATAGATGGCTAATAGGGTATATTATGATACAGTGGCTCGCCTAGCTTTTGCACCCTGAGTCTTTGGACGTACACTGTGGTAAGGCAACCACTAATTTTGCGCGTTTTGTATCCTGCTTATGACATTTCTTTCGTGGAACAGACGAACGGTGTGCCAGTGAGATCTGGCAGGGCGTTCGGCTAGATTAGATAGGTTAGATTAGATTCCATCAGCGGCTGTGCACGGTCTTGTGTGCCAGCGCGTCTCGTAGTCAGACAGATTCCACTCTTTGTTGCCTGCGACGCTATACCGCACGGCGTGCTCGACGCGTATCCGAGCTCCTCCTTCCGAGCGTTCGGTCAGATTGGACTGCTCCAACGGCGATGGGGGTGTCGCCACCGATATCATGGTACATGAATTCACCCACGGTACCACCAATAGCCTTATGGTTAGAGGCGGTACGAGGCGGTGTTTGCGGGACTTTGCATCGCAGGGGCTGGGCGAGGAGAGCTCCGATGGTATGACTGAGTATGGTTCGTTCCACCACCCTTAATCGACAAACGCGTAAGTATTATTTAGTGCCTGATTGCCTACCATTCAAAGCTGCCTTCCTGATTCTCCGAATAGAATCGCTAACCCATGATGATGATGATCCCCGAGTCTGGCGAACATGACTGAGGCATATGGTGCGTTTTCTTCACCTTTCTGTTGTTTTATCTCGCCTGATTTCTTTGTGTTCCATATGAACAAATATGGGCGAAGTTTGGGCGATTGGCGAATGTGTCACACAACTTCCTGGCTGCGTTAGTCGAGGCCATGGCCGGAAATCTGCCGCTATGTTCGATCCGTCACGCGTCAGGTTCGAAAGGCAATATCGTATTCCGCTGTCCTTTCATGGATGTATTTCCGTTGCAACTGCCAGTCAGGGCTTGGGCAGTATGAGTGCGTCGCATTTCATGGACAAGACGATATACCAGAAGACTGTCGCTAGCCATTTATCCTATAAGAAATGATGTCGACAAGAAAGCATGCAGCATGAATGAATCATCTTCAGATTTTCATTGAAGCTTTAAAATATCTTCAAAATGTCGAGTTAAAATTTGGATGAGATCGGAAGCCTGTAGACTGTGGCCGCTTGCAGTATGTGCGAAAACCCATGCTATGAACATGGATTTTGGCACATACTTCGCGGTAAACCAGACGACTCCCTGGTTTGTAAAATTACAGAGACAACCAAAAAAGAATGAAAATATAGAGAAAGACAGAACATTTTTCAACTCACGCAGAAACACAACAGAAAGTTCTGATAAACCACAGGAAAGAGAGAAAAGAGGTGTCAAGGGAGGTCTTGAGCATCAGCAAAAAACCGTCCCGTATATCTGGCCGTACATGGCCACGAATTAGAATAAATGAGACCTGTGCTTTAGAAGATCGACGACATGATACTTTGCGATAAATACGACGGAATTCATACATCCAACTCACCTTGATGTAACCGAATGGGATCATAAATGGCCATATATGACAACCCTCCCATACAACGGTTCCCTCTGATATATCTCGAGGCATAACCATTTCTCCGAGATGCTCGAGACATCAATCCCGTCGTATGTAGGGTCATTTATATCTATGTATCCAGTGAAACAAGATATATGTCATATAAAATATTTCGTAGCATTTCTTTAATGAATTCAAAATCAGACATAATAATGATCATAGAACAGTTTATTATCAGAAGTACAGCTTGAACACAGTAAGTATAGGATGGAAGCAGTGGACACATGATTAGAGAGGAAAAATGCAATGAGTAGACGAAGTGGGATGAGGAATGAAGGTAAAATGAAGTAATTATCTGTGAAAGACAACATTAATAAGGTCTTGATCGGGGAAAGAAAGCAAAGCTCACCACCTTCGTCTCTTTGCCGCTGATTGTTTTGCCTTGGCTTTTGCTTGTGCCTTTGCCTTTTGAGGAAGCGCAGGTACTGGTAACTTTTTCGTAGTGGGCCCATCCGACTCCTCTTCGGACAGGTCGCTCTCGCCCTCAAAGGCGGCGCCGTGTTTCCGAGTCAGGTTGAAAGAGATGCTTTGTTGTAATGGAGTAGGCTGAATAATTGGCGTGGACGTCTGTGGTGCCTGCGGTGCCCGAGTGGCAGGAATTTGTGGTGTTGGAGCAGGAGCTGGAGTTAGAGGTGGGTACGCTGGCTGCAATGTGCGAGCGGCAGGGCTTTGTGGTGCTGGAGGTGGTGTTGGGTGAGAGCGCGATGGCTGTGATGTGCGAGCTGGTGTCTCTGCTGGAGTCTGTTGTCGCGGTTCCTCAGGGTGTGTTAGTAAAAGTGATATGAAAAGATTTGGGTGAGACTGACCTGTTCGGGATGTGCAATTCCGACTCGCGCATGAATAACTGCTCCCCGTGCCAGTCTAGCATTTTGCTCCTCCTCTTCTAGTCGTAAAGAAGGCTCACATTGCTGGTGTCGGGCCGCCAATCCTGATGCTTGTTGCTCCTCGTCTTCCGTCTCTTCTTCTGGCCGCGGTGATGCTGTGTTGGGCTCAGGACGATAGTTAGTATCTGGTGCATTACCTTCTTCAGCGGCTGCAACCTGGGCTAGAATCCTATCAACCGGGTTGCCCAAACCGTCGTCAGAGTCATCGTCATCCACTGGATTGCGTTTGGCATTCTTCTTCGAGCGTACGAGGCAAACCTCGCTAAAGTTAAAAGTGAGCAGTATCTTAATTCGTTATGGTACAGAAATCGTGCACCTATTCCACCAATGGAGGGTTTCTTTTGCCCATGCGCTCTCGGGTTGTCGAAGGAACATGTTTGCGACGTTGTCGAAGAAATCCTCATTGTCGAAAAATCCGTCGCGTTGTGTCCAACCAAGGCCTGAGATAGCCTGGCAAGGCCTAAGTGTCACGGTCATTAGTCACATTACAGATTATGTAAGGCAAACCATCCGCGCATGAAGCACTGCATAGGCGATGCCCCTTGGCTCGACCTGAGTGATACCATGCTTCTCCGCTTGGGAGGGCTTATTTCCTCGCTTTGTTTTGTCGAATGCAGAAAGCGGAGAGGAAAATATATGTCTATACACCTAAAATAACATATTAGATATTAATTATCATTATAATAAGGCTGAAAACTTACTCGAAGAAGGAGAGGTCCTCGAAAGAGACCTTCAAACTCGTTGTCTAGGCTATATACTGTGCCTTCTGGGTATAAGAAATATGGAAATTCCTTGGCCTTGATTTTTGTTTCGCCATTTTGCACGTTTTGCATAAAAGTACTGGAAAGAATTAAATCATCACCTATGCCTATGAACGCTCAAGTTCAGAGGAGGAAACTCACTGCGGGTCTTCAAAAAATTTAGGTAAAAGTCTAAGAGGAGTCAGGAGCAGGCTGCACTGTTCGTCGTTCCATCCACGTAGTGTGTCAGGATCAAGAGGATGCCATGTCTTCTTGAGAAGGAAACGAAGACGATGGGAGGGAAGAACGTAGGAGGTGATCTTACTCTTGATTGTCGACGTGTCGTTTGTGCGAGAGCGGGTGGCTGCAACACCAACCTATACCCACGGAATAATTATTGGTTTTAAAATAAATGGATATATGCGCATATACTTAACGTACCTCTTTGATGAAGAGCTCAAAAAGACTTGGATCATTTGCGCACGCTGACAGAATCTTTGCATATGATGGGATGAGCTTGATTATGGTTGCATATGCAGTGACTTCGGCATCTGTATAACTACGAAAACATTCTCATGGTTAGATGAAGTGCATATATGTCTCTAAAATAGTACGAACTCATCATCGCGTGTGCCATCCTCGGAAGAGAGAGCATCTGGGACCCCAGCAAAGAAAATACGTTCCAAATTGATGAAAGGGTCGACCCTCATTGGAATCATTCGCGCGGCTTCAATGTAACCTCGAAGGGCCGGAGCGCTGTACATCTTCAATAAGAAAATATCTGCACTGATATGTGGATACTAACTCACTTGAGTTTATTCCGTTGAAGAGCTTTGAAAACAGCTGAAATATGCCCATTATGAGGAGAATCAGAGGAGTCAGAGTTGGGCATGATGAGGGTAAGAATTGAAATGTTGAAAGATGGACGTAGGAAAGGAAGGACATCGAATATAAGGACCATCTAAAAATAGGTATACGCGTCTTTTTCTTTTTGGCACGTGACAGAACACGTCCTCATGTGCGCCAAAGTTCAAACGTTCAATTCTCACTTCACGCCCTTTCACTCCGACTAGCCAGAACTACATGTTTGTATCTAGTCGGAGTAAAATTTGTTTCATCATCATACTTTCTTCATAAAATTCTTATGGCCGAATTAAAATGTCCTGGATGTCCGAAAAAATTCCAAAACAACCGCAGCTATGCAAACCACAAGAGGTCCAGGAAGTGCAAGGCAAAAATCAAGGCCGTAGCAGCTTTACGCCTTGATCTTCGAACACAAAACATCCAAAGCAAACAGAAAAGGAGGCTAGAGACAGCAGAAGAAGAATTAGCGCAAGAGCAAGAGCAACACATGCAGATAGAATTAGATCATGATGAACCGGTGCGCGTTCTTTAATTTTCATGATATCCAGAAGCTAATATATTTTTACAGCCAGTTATTATACAACCCACTCCTTTAGTTCGTCCTTCAGGTCGACCATACCGACGGATCCGTAAGCCAATACGGTACCGCGACGAACCTCCCCCAGAACCCATGGCTCTCAATCCCATAGCGGATATCCTGAGCGAACCAGTTCAGCCGCCTGATGTATTAACACCACATATCGCTAATCTGGAAGCCTGTCCGCCACCAATTCCTGCTCAACAGTTCCGAACGCTGCCTGATAATTATGGCATGTACCGTGTATATGCACATGGACGCCCATTGTTCACTCCCGATGAATCCTATACTCTCTCAGACGTCTCCGACTCTCCAAATCTGGCTGTTAATAATTCATCCTCTTCTCGACAGTGGTTCTCTCCCTGGGGATCATCCCTTGAAAACCTCGAAGAATCAATAAAGACATCATGTGCTCCCTTTCCCAATATCTCCATATTTCGATTGATCAGCTGGTATTATAACGCATCAATCATGAAATCTCATGGCGAACTCAACAAACTGGTTTGCGATGTAATTCTTGCTGACGACTTTGATCGGGACCATTTTATCGGATTCAATGCAGCCAAAGAATCAAAACGGATGGACGATTATCTGGAAGCCCAGTCTTGTGTTACCAATCAGAGCTCCTCCTCTCCTTTTTCAGCCAAGGATGGATGGATTGAAGCTTCTGTCTTTATTTCAGTTCCCTGTGACTAGTGCTTGAAAGTCCGGTCCGGTCCGGTTTTTTGACTCCCGGAGCCTTGGACCGAGACCGAGACCGGTCTTTACATATTCATGGACCCCAAAAAACTGGACCGAACCGACTGAGACCGGTCCACAGCGGTCTTGGGCGGTTTTTTGCGGTTAACAGACCGGTCTGGACCAGTCTCAGTTAAGACCGGTCTACGACTGGTTTAAACCGGTCTTTCCTCTGACAGTGAGGTAAACGTAGTATATTACCAGTCTGTATAACTACTACATGAATTCTATCTGCATAATATGATGACCATGGAAGCAAGGAAGTGGGGTATGCAACAGAGGAGGGCCACCAGGGCGCAATGGTGCTGGCAGGTTTGAAGCTGAGCTGGGTTTGGGAACAAGGCACACAGTTGGCAACCGAGGAAACGAGACCCGCTCAATTAGTACATGTCCTGTAAACGAGGTGGGGTGAGCGGTGGAAATGGAGGGCGAAATGTGAAACGAGTCGCGTTCTGCGACTCGTTTTCTGATATACCTGACACAGGTGTTCATACGACAGAGGTTAAAATGGCGTCAGCAGGGTTACAGTTGGGGTTGGGAACAAGGCACGCAGTTGGCGATTGAGGAAACGAGACCCGCTCGATTAGCACATGTCCTATGAACGAGGTGGGGTGAGCGGGGGAAATGGAAGGCAAAATGGAAAATGAGTCGCATCCTGCGACTTGCTTTCCGACATACCTAATGTGGGAATCCATACGACAGAGGAGGGGCACAATGGTGCTGACCGGGTTACAGCTGGAGTCGGGGAATAAGGCACGCAGTTGGCAATCGAGGAGATGTGGCCCGCTCGACTAGTACTTGTACTGTAAACAAGGGGTGAGTGGGCAAAATGCAGGTCAAAATGCGAAAACTCGTTTTCTGACGTACCTGCCGGGTCTCCCTCTGCCAGGGTCTCCCCTTATCGTCTACCTCCCTTCATATCCCAAAAATCAACAAAACCCCGGCCCCACATCCCTTGTTGGAGGGCAGGGGCATGTGGCAGCAGACAGGTGTTCGTGTACGCCAAACAGTACCTAGATGAATATAAAGACTGTTAGAAAACAAAATATATCAGTAACGAAATGATATACGCACTTTCTTTTGGGCTTCCAAGGGTCGGGAGAGAAGAGGGAAGTGGGAGGGAAGTGGGAGATGGCGGTTGAAGCACACAATGAGGACACGTCACAGCAGTGATCGCTGTTTCGGCAAATTCCGAGTGCGCCACGATGTCGCTCCAAAATATCACACAGAATAAATTATCCGTTATTCTTAATGAAATGTATAATTCGGTGTTCATTAGAAATAATATCTATACATATATTTTGAGCCTAAAAACCAGTCAAGACCGGTCTGAACCGGTCTTTAGTCGGTCTTGATAATTTCCATATCGCGATGGACCGAAGACCGGACCACGGTTACGGTCTTCTTCGGTCCTGAGAATTTGCGGTCCTGGTCGGTCCTAGTCCGGTCCAGTCTCGGTCTTTTTCCGGTCCTGTGACCGGACTTCCAAGCACTACCTGTGACGGTATTTCTCATGCCTCAGAAGCAGAGGCACCGAAATTCGAGGTGAAAGGTCTTTATTATCGTCGGCCATTAGAAGTCATCAAGGCCGCATTCTCTGAGCCCGGAGCTGAAAAATTTCATACGACGCCATTCAAATCTTACTGGAAGCCTAGTCCTGAAGAGTCCGAGGAGCGCATCTATTTCGAAAGCTACACAGCCGACGTTTTCCATAACGAGTTCGATAAAATTCATGTGCAACTACCTCCGGGAAAGCCAGAACCAGTTATCGCTGCCATCATGTCATATTCTGACTCAACGCATCTTACGAACTTCGGAAATGCTTCC
The DNA here is from genome assembly GCA_015499995.1 of Flammula alnicola. Classification (NCBI taxonomy): domain Eukaryota; kingdom Fungi; phylum Basidiomycota; class Agaricomycetes; order Agaricales; family Strophariaceae; genus Flammula; species Flammula alnicola. Next base: position 11,489 of record JADNRV010000179.1, on the reverse strand, counting down.
CTGTGGCCAATATATCTTTACATCGGAAATCAGTCCAAGTACGCTCGTGCCAAGCCAACATCGTTCGCAGCTCATCATCTCGCCTACGTGCCAAAGGTATTTTTAACGATTTTCTCACCCACTTTGCAATGTTCTGATTGATCGGATGAAACGTAGCTCGGTGATGATATTCAAGAATTTTACTTGAAGACATTCGGCAAACTTGCCACAGCAGCAATGTTGACACATCTCCGTCGAGAGTTGCTTCAGGCTGTCTGGCTACTTTTGCTTGATGACGAATTTATACATGCATACATTCACGGTTTGGAAATGGAGCTTTTTAAGGAGCTTATGAGCCTTCTTTTTCCTCGTTTTATCACTCACTCTGCCGACTACCCTGAAAAGTGAGTCAGTCAACGACATATTGTTGACTGTTCATTGATAAAATTATAGGATTATGATGGCATGTCTGAAATATCTGGCCAACTGTCCATGTCCGCGATGTTTAACCCTAAAATCCAACATATCAAAACTGGGAACAACGCGGGATCTAGTGCTTGAAAGTCCGGTTAGGTCCGGTTTTTGGGTACCCAGAGGCTCTAACCGAGACCGAGACCGGTTAGCCTTTGTTCCCAGACCCGAAATAACCTAACCTAACCGCAAAAAACCGCAAAAAACCGGTTAGTTGCAGTTAGTAACTGGTTAGGACCGAAAATATTAAAAACCGGTTATAACCGCTAGTAACTGCATATTTATGACTTAGTATAATTTATTGTCCTTCATTTAAGCTTCAAATCGACCCTGGGAACGTTAAATTCGGTAAAGAACTGACTGAGTTATGATTTTATTACATGCTATCTACTCTTTTGACTGATATTTTATGGTTTTAACTGTAACTCAGTCAGTTTTTGACCTAAAATTATGGTCCAAAGCCTGTTTTAACGAGAAAAATGAGGGCTACAAATCATCAGTCATAACCGGTCATAACCGGTCACTAACCGGTCCTATAACCGCAAAATAACCGGTTAGTCAATGCTCAGAAACCACTAACCACTAACTGCAGTCCGGTTATTTGCAGTTAGAGGTCCAGTTAGGTCTCGGTTATTTTGCAGTTAACTAACCTAACTTCCAAGCACTAGCGGGATCTTTGCGATCGGAAGCGATTGATGCGAATTGACAACGAACACCAACAGTTCGACATTGAAACAGTTCGAAAATGGCTATTTGTCGATGGAAAGAGCCTTTCAAGTGTTTCAGTCGACCGTGTGCTTGGTGCAAAATCCTTGGTTCCCACTCGAGTACGTTTGAATTTGCTCCGCTCATTGCCTTTTCATTAATCATTGCTTAGAATGCATTCTCGCAACGTCTCTTCAAGCATGGCTTTAATTTTTATCAACTCTTCGTTCCCGACTTGATGCATGAGTTTGAACTGGGGGTTTGGAAGGCGGTTTTCATTCATTTATTACGCCTTGCTTATGCACATGGTGGCGATACTATCTTGGAGATCAATGCTCGGTCAGTCTTCTCATTAGATTTCTTACTTTGTGTGCTGAGATTAAGATATGTAGATATCGACAAGTCCCAACATTCGGCCGTGATACCATAAGAAAATTTACCAATAACGTGTCAGGTTTGAAGAAGCTGGCAGCGCGCGACTTTGAGGACCTGCTCCAGGTACATTCATGAGATATATACAAGTATTGAATACCGTTAATGGCTTCTGGCAGTGTGCGATCCCAGTTTTTGAAGGTCTCTTTCCACGAGCCGGGCTGCCGACGATAGAATCATTCGGAGGCTTCTTTTCGAGCTTGCTACATGGCACGGCCTCGCAAAACTCCGTATGCATACAGAGTCATCCCTTATCGACCTCGAAAACTCAACGACGCGACTCGGAGACCAATTGCGCAAATTTGAATCTGTTGTCTGCCCGAAGTACGAGACAAAGGACCTTCCCTGCGAAGAAACGGCTCGTGTACGCCGACAAGCTGCACAAATAAAGAAAGCTACAAGTATGCCATCGAAAAAGCGAGCGCTTACCAAAGACCCCCCAAACGCAAAGAAGAAGAGTACTCGGAGGAATTTTAACCTCACCACCTACAAGCTTCACTCTCTCGGTGGTTATGTCCGTTCTATTCGTGATCATGGAACAACTGACGGCACTAGTTCTCAAACGGTATTTGAATTTAATATCTTTTCCTATATTTTCTAAGCATATCTTTGGTTTTAGGGAGAGTTGGAGCACCGTCGTGTGAAGCGCTTCTATCCGCGTGTGCAAAAGGGAAAGCATGTAAAAGGAATTGCCAAACAGGTTCAACGCGAGCGTCTTCTTCACACACTCAACGAGCGCAATAAAGTCCCTCTCAAAAACTCCAAAACTCCTGCTACTAGCGAAGCGGATGAGGTCCTGCCCGCAACTTCACCAGATGTACACCATCACATTTCAGAAGAAGTACGACACAAAGTATCCCTGGCGCAATGGCTAGGCAAGAATGAAGATGACCCTGCACTCAAGGTTCGATTTATAGACCTTTCATTCCTATTAACGATGTACTAACCAAATGGAACACAGGACTTCCTTCCTCGACTTAAGGACCATCTACTCTCGCGTCTCCTGGGTCACGAGTATGACGGTGATGAGACGGAGTTTACGCCAGCACAACGCGCAACAGTCATCATCAGCAATAATAACATCTATCGTCACCATGTCATGCGCGTTAATTACACAACTTATGACCTTCGACGGGAGCAAGATTCAATCAACCCACGTACCCACCCTGACGTCAAAGTTTTGTCTGGAGAAACTGAGGAGAATAACACAGATCCACATCCTTACTGGTATGCGCGTGTCATTGAAATTTTTCACGCCCGCGTCCTCCATGTTGGCCCATTATCTCGCTCATCACAGCCTCAACGAGTGGAATTTCTCTTCGTTCGGTGGTTTGGCCGTGACTTGGACCACCGAGCTGGCTGGAAGGCTAAGCACTTGCACCGTGTGGGCTTTGTGGCTGAAGATCAAAACCCATTCGGCTTTTTGGATCCGCTTCAAGTTGTCCGAGGGATTCATTTAATCCCTGCCTACGCCCACGGACGGACCTCAGCCGCCCTTGGTCCATCAAAGATAGCAAGACCGTTTGCTCTCACTCAAGAAGATTGGCGGTGCTATTATGTTGCTATGTGTGTCTACTATTTTTTGTGCTGTCAAACAAGTACTTATATCGCTTCATTCACTTGAATCTCTAGGTTTGTCGACCGCGATATTCTCATGAGATTCCGAGGCGGTGGAGTAGGTCACAAGTCAACGCGAGAGGCCACCAATTTCTTCAAGAACGACCGCGACAAACTCGATGTAGAGCGTCGCGGATTGGCACATCAGACCGGCGAGGATAGCGTGGCAACGGATAATGCTGCCGGAGAATCTGAAGAACATGACGCCAATGAAGACGCCGAAATGGATGGTGATGAAGAGGACGACGCACTCCCGGAACAACAAGAACTTGAAGACAGCGACGAGGAAGACGAGGAGATGGCAGACGTGGAAGATGATGACGAGGAGGAGGAGGAGGAGGAGGAGGAGGAGGAGGAGGATGGCATTGGGGGTGATGACGATGGAGAGGAGAGGGATGGTCAGATGGATGAGAGAGAGGCACTCGGTTATTCAGCGCTATGAACCTTGTGGCTATCCTCATTGCTTAGTTGGTAGCCTCGCTGACCTGTCCTTCTCGATATATGTTCAATAACTAGGCCTTTCGTCTCATATATGTCAATCGAAAGAACTTGTATGAATATATGTCAAGAAAAAGAAATTTGACGTTGACACATAGGCAACAATTTATTCTACTGACCATTTATCCAGAACAAATTTATTCTAGTGCAATGTATGACCGATGAAATTCTGCTCAAGCCACAAATCAAAGCCCCGTGGATGTATGCCAGATGTATCTTCGACAACGAGCATATCTGGCCATATATCGCGACATAAGATATATGTCACGTTACATCCATCAAAACCTCATTTATCGGACGAGCGTTTTTGCTGATGAGTCTCTCCACCATTCCAAAAGTTTAGGATTCAGAATATCAACTGTGGCCTGCAGGTCAAAATAAAACGACTGTCTGAATATATAGCAGATGCAATATTTTTTCCTCTAAGAGACCAGTGAGTGGGCAGGATATCGGTAAGGGAAAGAGCATACGGAGCGTTCGCGGACAAGGGCATCTGTTTGATTAATTTGATGAATGAAGTTCCCTCCAGATATGATGAGATGGTGAGAATTTTGGAAAAAATCTAAGGGACGGACGTTAAACGTTAAACGTCAAGGCTCCAGGCGATGAAGGTAGTAGCAAACTCACGGGAGCTTGGAACTTGAAGTGCAGATACGGAGTCATGTTGTCGGTTGGTAACAGTCGCTATCCTCGTCTGCAACATCATGCCGCATCATTAATACCGACTACTGTTGAAACAAGAGAGCGATGGTAAACGTACCTTGAAGTCATCGAGGAAAGTGTCTATATGTCGATTGAAATCACTGGCAATCTGGTTTGTCAGGGTGTTTGACTCGATGGCGAGGTGAATGTCGCGGACTAGCCTTTGGAGGAATAGCGCGTCAGATGCATGAATGGTGGTTACTACAATAGCATACATACGATTTATACATTTCCACCGGTCCGCGAATAGAGGGCAAACTACCGACAGGAAGAGCTTCAATCGCTCTCCATACATATCTTGTAACTTCCGATGTCCGTTTGAGCGAAGCCGTGTATGCATCAACTCCCTGTGGGATCACATTTTATGCATTTATGAGCAACGGATGACAGAGGGACGGCTAGTTACGTTTCTCCTCGTACCTCTACTGCATGGGCGATATGTTCCGTAGCGGCGTTGATCTCCTCCAATAGACGCGCAATCTCTTGCAGGTGCGTGGACACAGAGTAGACACTTCCAAGGCTTGGAGGTTCCTCTGGTGGCGTCTTCACCCGCCCGCGCGGTCGACCCCTCCATCCGGACGAGAACATGCCGAGAAGGTGGAGAGGTTCAGTGGTCGGATGGGGTCTGTTGCTGGCATTTGATCTATGCGACTGTTATAAAAGGTAGTACCCCTAAGAAAGCTGTGCGGTGTGTGGAAAAGGATCGACTTTGGGTACAGCTTTCTGCTCCAAATTATTCAGTAACATGGGTATAAGGCGGTGTTTGCTGTCACACCAAGGCTATGAACGTGGGTTCATGTTGGAGTTCTGAAGGCCGTGTTAAAGGACGGAACTATAGCCGCAAAGAACCCTCGCGACCTATTGCCTTGTGACCTGATCAGTGAAAGCGCCTCTTATACTCCATGGTCAAGGGTTCCACCTGAATATATCCTCCACGCACGAACATGTGCTTGAGAATAACAATAGGTCTCCGACACGTCACAACTCCTTGAGCAGTACCCAGGTTGTCCTGGTGGAGGGGAAATGGAGAGAAGAAAATTTGTTTACATGCCGACGTAAATCGAGAATATTTGTTGCGAATTACGTACAGTACGATATTATACTGAAGAGTCTTCTTCAAGTAAGAATCTAGTATCGAGTACTAAACTATCCCATAATTCGAGGTAGGCATAGTGCAATCGGTCTATCATGAAGGCGTGGGTGGCAAGCCCCGTAAGCAAAATGGGGAGGTAAAACCCGGCGACACTCCAGCACACGAACAGTAGGATTGCGATCAACGCGATGACACTTGGGATTTTAAATGGCGCGAAGGACGTATCCATCTTGGAAAAGGCGAGAATAAACACCAATGCGGTGATGATTAATATCACGCCCATCGCCATTGACAAGACGGTTAACATAGCGATCATGTCGAGCAGGACGAACCGGGTGTTTGACACCTGCCGACGAAGCACTGCGAAGCGGGAAGTGAGGGTTAAAATTGGGAACCGGCGCGAAAGAGGTAAGCAGTAGGAAGACATACATCGAGTCCCGGTTGCAACAATCGGTTCTACGACTTGGCTCATGACCCTCGCTGGGAATCTGGCTCTGAGGCCGTCCATCGTTGGCCACCAATCCGGCCTGAACTCGTCCCCCCACCCCCCGGCCAATAAGAACCAGGACATCCACCAGAATAGGAAGATTTCCATGTTAACAAGGACCTGGATAGAGCTCGGTATCTCATTATCATACGATACAGGCCCGATAACGTATAGCGATGCCCCCATGACGATATTCCAGACAATCACGGCCGAAATCTGTCCTATGGGAACGAGGTTGGAAGTCAGGCTGTCGATGTAGGTCTGTCGTCGTCGTATTACTATGAAAGATTGAATAAACACTGAGCTCAGAAAAGGGTTGGGGATGCTTACATGTGTGCATATTTCCAGAGATCCGGTGAATGGCGGATCGGAATGCAGAGGGTAGGATTCTGTATCCGACGCGCCGTACTACGGGCCACCATTGGTAGACCGTCATCACCACGATCGCAATGTAGAGCAGTATCATCGGCAGGAAGAAAAGGATGGGTAGAGCCATGCGGTCGACCGGTCTATTAAAGACCATTGGAGTCACTGGCATTTGGGTGTTATCCGTACCATTTGTCCAAGGTGGTTGGTATTCTCCAGTGGCTACCATCGGCAGCGTTTGAATCGTCAACACTACTATCGTACATATCACGACGACGACGAAAGGAAACCCTCTGGGTTCTACGGATGAATTGAGTAAGAACTTGTTGTTCGATGGCTTTAAGAAACAACGCACTGAGATTGATAAGATGAGAACCGTCCTCCGAAAAGAAAGAAGACATCAAGCCAGCTGAATTGTTCTCGTACAGCCCGACAAAGTACAGTCTAGAATTGAAGGTGATTTAGTTATAGATTAATATGTCCAAATTCATCGCATAGTACTCACCCAGAGGTAGCCACGACACCGTAACACCAATCTACCCAATTCGAGCCGGAGGAGAATCCGGAGTAGGACAGGCTCGCCTTTGTCACTCCAAACATCGCAGCAGCGCCGGTGACGAGAAGGCGATACGAGGTGACAATATGGCCTGAGTGATCTTCGCTGCATTCATCGGAAGCATACCGAGGACGCTCAATCGAGAAGAATTCCAACAGGCGCCAGAAGGTGTCCATACAGTCCGTCCTGAATAACCAAGAGAGATACCACGGTAATTCGTGGTAAGATTTTGACTCGTACGTGCCAGTCATGGTTAGTCTGCGAGAGATGTACGTTAGATCAACCCCACTATACGGTTACTTTGTATAGCGTACGCACATTAGAAATACCACGATGCCAGATATCCATTCCAACGTAATCGGGAGGGCCGTACCGCCCCGCTGGCTGGCTATTGCTTTCGCCGTTCCCAACACCGCAGGGACGACAAGATTAATAAGTCGAAAGGGCGTTATCTTGGGAAACCAGAGAGTAGCGCTGACGGGGAGAGGGGGCTCGTCAGGAGGATAGGTATTCTCGACATTAACGGTGTAGCGGCGTTGCGAGTTTCGGTAGTTTGCTTTGGAATCGTCTTGGAACAGGTAACTGCTGCCTTTCTGATGTGGGTCAATCGTTTCCCCCTTTATTAGATCAGAAGTTATTGGTTCAGTTAGCTGGGAGCTTGGAACCTCCATAATGTGGTGGGCTTCGGCATCCAGCTCAACCTGAGGACGAGCTGGGCCAGTCTCGCGTTTCTCGCACCATTCCGGGGATTCAGGACGGTGAGCTCTATCGGCTTCCCTACATCGCGTTCAAATGTCGAATCCTTCTCGTCTACTCCGATCCCATTCCGCTCGCGAGGGTCGACCGCCTTTCCCTTGTCCACATGAGTGGTGCTACCCGTTTGAACTGCACTCGAACTTGAACCTTGTCCCACGATGTCGTTGGCTGCTATCTTTGCGTCTTCAGCAGGACATACATCACCCGCAACCCTCGTAGAGTTGACACTTTCTCTGCGGCGTGGAACAAGGTCGACCATAGCAACTGGTACTGAGCTTGCGTCTGATGAACTTGGATGTTCGTGGGGAAGAATACCTTTGACAAGCTGCGGCATTGACGAGTGACAATCGCGACGCTATCAACGAAAAATGCCAGACGGCAGTCGACGAGAAAGAATCATGGAGAAAAACGGTTGGCCGTGCGATTCACGTCGAATCGATGGATAGAGGGGGGCGAGTAAGGGCGAGTAAGTACGGCCATGAGGCAATAGCGATGATTGGCGCGTAGCAACCGGGCCGACCCGGCCGAGAGGGCTTTGTTTGCTCTTAATTGATTTTCTTTAGAAACCAACACAGCCTTCCCCACGACGGTGCATGCAACTTGAGTACTCAGTACTCAGTACTCAGTACCAGTACTTCAGTAGTCCGCCGTCCTCATTATGCCTGCCTGCGGAATCTCTGACTACATTACCATACGGGATTCTTGGATTGTTCATGGAAGCGTGAATCCTATCGAGTCCTTCGTGTTTTGGCATACTTTCACTCCCCTTATTAAATTATATGAGTACTTCACCAGCGCCTTCTTTGTTCAAGCGTATCTCTTGGCCTCCGTTTAATATACCCTGGATCCTCTCAGAGGCCGTCTTTGTCTCTAGGTCTAGAGAATAAGATGTAGCGGACTTTAGGACAAGTTTATGCTCCAGCGCTTATTTCGCTCACTCAACCTGAAGTAGAAGCCTATGTCTTAATTCATAAAAGACGGTCTCTCTCCTTGCTGAAATGACAGGTTCCGAAATGAAAATTCTATTTATCCTCACCTGAAAGAGCTCGAAGTTGTATCGCGCAAGCCTCGAGGTCAAGGATGGTCAGGGTCTATCTTGATATAATGTCCTTCTCCCACTGTAACACGCTACTCGACTCCCATAATAGGGGCCTCAATAACCTCCGCAGGACCGAAGGGTTATTATAGAGTATGATTAGACTTCATGTTTGTTTTGAACGTCAAGTTCAGCGAATAAAAATCACCATTAACAGTTAACAGAGAAGATATTCGAGAGAAGAAGTAACAGGAAACATCGGCTCAATGTCCTAGAAGTCCACATAAATAAGCGTCATCCAAAGTGGCGTGCTCTGGGACTACATTGTCACATTCGCACAAGTTGTGCGACCTATGAGCTGCTTATGAGTCGATGATCTTTGTTGTCTATGCAAACTCCCATAGAAAGTCACGACCAATGGAATCAGGACCAGTGTGTGTCGCGTATCCCAGCCAACATTCTTGTTGTTGTTTCTATTATCATCTTGGGTAGCGAGGCTTCGTCGATTCACCATATTTTCCAAATTATGTCCCTGATCATCATTCACCGTTGCTGTCAATCGTAGTGTGCCCTATAGATATCACCAACGATTTCGCTCTGAGCGTCCACAACTCTCATGAATAATCGCATTAACTTTCATCACCCTGGTATTTCTGGATACTAGGTGATGTGCACCATCATCAGCTGCCTGTCTTCTACCATCTGCAGGTCCACAATTGGAACAGACGCACCGCTTGCAATTGAAGATCCCCCGGTTTCGCCGTGTCTGACACCTTGTGCCAAGAAATAATATCTATGCACTGCCTCGAGAACTCCAGGATCACGCAATTGGACATCGGCTTGTTGGAATATCCTCATTTCTTAGAATTTCTATAGACTTTTCAGGGTGCCATTCAGTTCGAGGAAGGAATCATGCAGTCGAACTTCGGCGTCGTCATCTCGACACTTCATGAGTTTGATCACCATTGAATTACATTGATCAACAACAACATTGCCTTCGAAGCCTCCAGTACATGCGAGGGTTGAGGACTGAGGATTCACCTATAAATCAGAGCGCAAGTTTTAGGAAGGATTCCTCACCCTGGCATCTTCTCTTCCTTCACTCGACTTGGGATCGTTCTTTCTCCAGACCCGGTGTCTTTTTGGGGATCTCTTTGTTATCTTTCATTCGGAACAGCTTTACCTTTTCGGCAACTCTTTTTCTTGCTATAGACTAGCGCTTTCGCCATGGCTCGTGTTTTCGCTTACCTCCTCGCGATCGTCACCGTCTCGGCATCTATATATCAAGTTGAGGCTGGTAAGTCTCCGGGTTTCATATTGTATTGTACCACACTAAATCGTGCCGATTCTAGCGCCCATAGAGTCTCGCCAAATAGGAGGACTAGCATGCAACATTGCACGCCTCAAGACCGTCTCGGGTCTGGCTGCGACCACGAAGGCTGTGAACAAGATCGCCTCAGGCGCCCGCAGGTGAGCATGCACTTAAGCATGTATTTCCATCGCTTACTCAATATGGTATAGTGATGCAACTGTCTCCTCCGCCACGACGGCCGCCCAGAGCGGACTGCAAAGTGCTAGCGCAGGCATCAAGACTATCGCAGGTGCACTCCTCACCGGACAAAATGCCCCAGCCGACGCCAGGAATCAAGTCGCCGAGGGTCTCACTTCAGCTCAGACCGCATTGGACGGTATTAACTCGTACGTTATCTCACAGATGTGAGTCGTCGCTTATCATTATCTTCCTACTTAGGACCGACCCAGTTGTAACGTCCCTCGTCAACGCTGCAAAGCAAAAGCTCCAAGGGACAATTAACGCTGGGAGCGACGTCGTTTCGCAGTGTGGCGGGTCTTCTGCTGCTGCTTCTGGAAGTTCCAATAGTACCGTTTCTACCACTGCCAGTGTTAACGGCGCTAGCGCAGCGAATGGGGCGACGCCCGTAAGAACCACATTCATTCTCGCAAAGTGTATATTATATAACAACATTTCAAGGGCGCCGCAGGCGTGGTTGCTAAACGTCAGATAGGAAACCTGAGCTGCAACATCGCTCGCCTTCAAACGGTCAGCAGACTTGCGGCCTCCAGTAAAGCCGTGAGCGCAGTCACCACCGCGGCGGCAGGGCGAGTAGTCATCTCTCAAAGGGAAACATGTATTAAATATTTTCCTACGAACCATTGACAGTGATGCCGCCACTGCAAATGCTGCCTCTCAGGCGCAGACTGCGTTGAGCAGTGCGAAGGCTGGAATTACAACCATCGCAAAGGCCCTTGTTACTCTTCAACAGGCCCCTGCTGCGGCTCGTGATCAGGTTCAGCAAGGATTGACCGATGCTCAAACCGCACTTGCCGGTATTACATCGTAAGTCTTTCCAACGCGTCTGGTATTTCATTTATCAACCACCTGAATGCCTCCCCAATATCTAGCACTGACAGCGCGGTAAATTCTGCTGTGTCTAATGCGCAAAGTGAGATTGCCAGCACGATTACCGCTGGTAGTGCCGTTGTCAGTGACTGCAAGTAAATGTTGTAAGCATGGTCGATTTTGAGCAGATATTTACTAGTAGTGGTGAATTCGGACACTGGACATTTCTACCTTTTACCTCCCTGCGTTCGGCAAACCGCTGAGTTCCGACACCTTGTCGAAATATATTGGATTTATATGTTGCACGATGTTGGTCACTTGGATGATCGGGTGAGCATGGGTGGGCTAAGTATTTGAAAGTATATTGTATCGCCCAGGAGCCCAATAGTCTTGATTTTGTCTTTGACATCGATATTCTCCATCAGAAACAAA